>JAGFPH010005889.1:19232-32822 GCA_018207615.1 Philaenus spumarius
GGTCCATCCCTAATGAAATGATCACGGAACTTCACTCGAGGGAATACCAAGAAAGGAGGAATTGAATTTCCAGATGCATTTACTGCAAAAGCAGCTGTTACCAAAGTTCCCCTCTCTGCTGATGTCAGGCTTCCAATTTGCCTGAAGCCTCTTCGAGCAATTATTCTATCAGGCTTATGGACTTGTGAAACCTGTCTCATCAACATTCCATATATCTTCAGGACCTATCTTCAGGCGGTTGTACACAGTTGTTAAGTTGTCATAAAACATGTTAACATTTGTTTTATTAAAACTTGTGGCTCGTGAAAAACTAGTAGCTTGTGTGGATCTTATTGTTGATAAACTCGTGTGCCGTTTAAGAAATTTTGTGAACCAGTCAACCCCAGCCATTTCATTGTCAACCAATGTTTCCGGGACTTTTCTGTTGCAGGCAATCGCATAAGTGTAGGCAAATCTTCGGACATCTCTAGGGGTTAGACCAAAATATATGTCTGAAGCTTTCTTCAAATAGTCAACAAGTAGTTCCTCTTGCTCAAGTGTAAATACATGAACAAAAAGGGCAACTGATATTAGTTCTTTTGCATATGCATCAAAAGAACTTGCCCTGGTATTTTTTAAACATAATTGTTACTATTAATAAAAATAAGCCACTTATACCGAGTTGGATAAGTTTGTTTAGTAACTAAGAGGCCTACTTACCAAACGCGGCAGGCAGAATCCGTACGAAGTCCAGGGTAGATGTTGCTTTGGCTTTGGCAAAGTAGGCTGTTATATTTTTTTAACATATCCATTCAATTTAATGTAAAGAAAACCCGCAACGACAGCTGTTAAGGCATGGAGAGCCAACTCTTCTCTAAAAATAAATCGTTTAGTAAAAAGCAAGAAATACATGTCTTATTACTTAAATGTAAATAATTAAATTGATTCATACCAGGTTCCATTTCGTCTAAAGTTTGGTCAGTCGCTCTTTCAGCATCTGATTTGTATTTCTTACAATATCTCTGTAGTGTGTTCAGAGGTATTTCATAATGCCTTGCAGCTCCTCTCAAAGTCATGGTCCCAGAATTTACTTGATTTACTGCTTCAAGCATAACTTCGGGTGTGGTACTCCCACGAGTGGTTTTTCGTTTATAATTCCTCACCATATTGTAAACCTGGAACAACAACGATTTGTTTTATAATTTATTATAAATATCTTATTTTAGGTGAAATTTCAACTCATTGTTTGAACAAAATGACGACGGGGCTAGTTGGTACACCGTAATAAATAGGCTATAAGACTATACTACAGTATGTACTCTGTGATAAATAGGTATTGATTGGTAATCTACAAACTAGGACAGATAAAAGTTACTCACCAGCAAAAAAAAAAACAGAAAATATCACCTCCTTCCCACGCCAAGTGTGGCACGTGGCACGTGACTGACAACTCGTGGAGGGGAGAGGGGTGGTCGGTAACATACAAACTGTGCGAGTTTCAACTGGAAAACTTACTCCTTCCGCTCAAAATGGCGGGTGTACCAACTAGCCCCTGTACCCAACTAGCCCCGGTCTCCCCTACTGATTTATTCTATACCTAGACAATTGCCAGTGTTTAAAATTTGTTTACTTGGAAAATGTTAGTAAAACTTATTTAGTTGTTTATTTGCTAATATCAATAATGTCACCTACAGAAAAAACATTTTCTTCTTCGTGTACTTTATCATTTGAAATTAAATCATATTAATATCATATTTAAACTTTGTAATGCTTTATTTTTGTTTTCAACTTGTCTTCTTTTCAGCGTTCTTGTAGAAGGAATAAACTGTAAATAAACTAAACGAGGCAACTGTGGAAAACGTTTATTTGACTTACTACATTAAACTCGAGTAATAAAGCTTCAGTTTCAGAGACAACCCCTACACCCTTCTTGGGGGAGACACTTGTCTTGATCTGTACTCATTTAGAAGCATCTATATTATAGATCTGCATTATTTTATTAACAAATAATTGTATCGAATTAGGTTACAATTATTGATAAATTTAGTCATATTTTAAAATTTACCTGAAATTTAACTAATCCTGCCTACGTGATTAAAATGAAAAATTGGTTGTAATACTCTTACATTAGTCTATGTTTAAATGTGAAAAAGTGAATTTGTGCATACATACACATATAAAGATTTATTTAACTATTAATAAAGTTACATTTGGTCTGACTTAATTGTTATCCAAACATACAGCTAAAAACAAAATAAAAATGTTTAATGTAGTTAAAATATTTGCATAATAAGTTAATTTTATCCTATGCATTTTTACAAAGAACCTAAAATTAGGTTTTACAAAAGAACAAAAGTTATGAAAACATTTCACATAATTATGTTCTTCATAATTTTATTTGATTAAATTACACTGTCCAAATATGCCATACATTTTTTAGTCATATTTTTTGCCAATCTATTATTATTTATACACGTAAATTTATCATGTTTAACCTTTTTCTACTTACAATACAGAATAGATTTTCGCACACGGTTTCATTGGTTGAAGTCAAACAACTGAAGTTTCAATGTTTCAGTACAACTAGAAAGCAAACTATCACCAAACACAATCATACAATGTTGATTGCGAGTTGTAATTACAACGGGGCGGCTGCCATTGTTACTGTGCTAAAGAATCATTTTGTAAAAAAATCTGATGTCAACATTTAAATGTGTACACTGACAGTAATAGAAATTGGAAAACCCATTTTGTAATTACATATGTTTCATATTCATTTGTAGACCATTTTGTACCTTACGCAAAGTACGTAGAAACAATATACAACTTTAAATTATATGATTAAAAGTCAACCTTGGAAATAATCTTTCAAAAGGTAAATTCTCAAAACAGATGTTGAAATCAAAACGTGTTTTGCAAATCCAATTTTGATTTAATGTTCTATTATAAACAGAGAAAGAGTTTGAAATTAGAAGTACAAAAAAATTATATCTTTAGAAAGTCTGAGAACATTATTTACTTAAATTGACTAAGCAAATGATTTAGGCATTGTTCAACCCAATGGAAAATAAGTACGGGGTGTCCCACCTAAAATTTTACAACTTTTGAACTATAAATATGACAAAGTACTTTAAATGGTGAACCTTCCTTTGTTTTCAATGAAGCTTAAAAATCTATTTTGTGAAATGTAAAAAATTTCCGCCATGTAAAGTACTCTGTCATATTGATAGTTCAAAAGTTAGTGAATAAGTAAGTTCATACGTCTCATTAATGTATGTTAACACTTAAGATAGCCACAAAATTCATGATATGAACTATATTTTTGAAACATCCTGTATTTTCACACACATTCTGTAAAAATAATTCAATTTGAAATTCAGAATTCATACATCACCCACATGTCACTCACTCACTGTAAGCTTTAACTCACGCCTCTAAATATGCATCGGATGGGATTTTGTTCTAAACATTTTCAATTGTTTTGTACAGCATGTCAACTTCATCTCTGTTTTATGTTGACAAACTATATTTCTCTAAACCCAATTACTGAAAGTACTGTTTGACTTGCTGAAGTGTAGTTTAGCTTTTGTTTGTTTAAAAAATAAACGTTTTATTCAAATAAATTTGTACTTAGATAAAATGGGAATTAGGGGATTAGAAGTGTATCCCGTATCCTTGTGGCACAGCCTCATTTTTATCGTCTTTACAATGCCAGTTAGACTAATGAAAACAGGGAAATAGGGAATAAGGCAAGCAACACAAATGCTCAACAGTTGAGCATTGTGCACTTGACTTCCACAGTGAACCATGCATGGTGATCACCTTTTCTGTGTCAATGTTAAAAACTTGTATATTGTTTTTGTATAAGTGTTTTTATAGTGTGTGTTACGTGTTATTTATTTATTATGACTGTGTTTGAATATCTGACGATGACATCTTAGCAATGTCGAAACCGGTAAAATAAAAAAACAAACAAGAATGTGACGGACCATATAAGGTAATAAACAAATTTTAACTGAAAAAGAGGCCTATTTACTTTCGCTGCACGTTCCGAGAGGAACGTTTACTAGACTAGATAAACGTATGGAAACAGTAAATCTCTATATATAAAAGAAGATGTCCTGACTGACTGACTGACTGATTCATAATCAACATACAGCCAGAATTATGATAGCTATAGACTTGAAACTTTCAAGGAACGTTAATAACACTATGTAGAGGCGCACTAAGAAAGAATTTTGCAAAATATTGACTTTAAGGGTTGAAAACGATTAAAATACTGGGGTTCACTCCCATTCCTATAACAGATAAAACAGCTGATTCAAATCAAATACTTAGTAAATTAGTAACACAATTCTAGGAGTGGCCTATTTATAGTGAACCAACATATGGTTTGTTGAATACTTTTTATATCTATTACCATAGCAACCAACATAATATTATTATTTTAATGATTTAAATTTACAAATTATGTAATTTTAATTTTTGATACAATTATTTGAAAATAAAAAAATCACTTGAAAAAAATACCCTACAACTGCTAATTTTGTTTTAATTATTTTGCACAACCAACTACTAATTTTAGGTTAGGTTAAAAAAATTAACATAAAAACAAAGGAAAAGTCAATTTAAAAGTTTTACTGTAATATAGGCTAATTACATCTTTTGTTACATATTATGAATAAACAGCTGATTTGGATCAAAAACTTAACACAATTTTATGTTAGGCCTATACTGAAAGTATTTAGATTTATTACCATAGCAACCAAATTAACAAATTTTAGGCCCACATTTTTTTTATTTGCTCAGTGTTACAGCTTACATGAAATATGAGTAAGCCTATGTATAATTTATATATTTGTTTAAATTCTAACTTTTAACATCCTCTCAAGAATGATTACATCACTGTTTCATCAGAAATATTGTATCAAAGCGAGAACTAAGAAAATGTTCCAGTGAAGTCACACAATGGAGAAATAATATTACAAACAAATTCTACAAAATATGTTATTGGGATACAACCAAACATTGTGCGTTTGAATGGATATAAATAGTGCATTTTACAACAAAATTTCGAGTTTTAAGTGTATACCAATTAAGTAGTTGTTAGTGAAATCAACCCAAAGTTATAATAGTTAAATAAAACAATTTTGTTAGGAAAAATTAAGTGTCGTTTACTTGAAGAGCAAAACCAATTTTAGTTTGTATATTACTAAAATTAACCGGTATAATTAAGGTAAATGTACAAATAATTTATCGTACAGTATTTATAGTACAGTACTATATAACTTTATACAAATAACTAAATGAAGTTATTTTTTTTGTTCAACAAAGTGATAAAACATGTTGATAGATGAGATTAACGCCAATGAGATGTTAATACCCCAAACTGTTGTGTCTATCATTGGAGATGGGGCCTGCCTTTTTCGAGCTCTTTCTTTTCTCTTATTTAATACCCAAGATAGGTGTCAGGAGCTACGAGAAACAATTGTTACGTATGTGGCTGAAAATTGGAATAATTTTGCTGAGATGTCTTATAACTCCAATGGCGATAGTTTTTCAACTTCTGTGGAGTATGTACGTGAAATGAATCAACATTCAGTATATGCTGGTTATTGCAAATTGGTTGCCGCTGGTGAGATATTTCCATTTTTGTTTGAAGTTTATTATAATAATAATCTTTATGCAAAATTTGGTACAGATACATTCCTTGTAAAAAGATTGCGCCTAAGTGGGAATATTAATAGTGGTCATTTTGACGTGTATTAGCCTATTTCCGAAGACAATGTTTCACAAAATTCTACATTAACTATTTATGTCAAAAATAAAAAGCGTCGTGCTAGGTACACAAACAGAACACGACAAAATCAAAATATTCAAGCTATGAAAAAGTATAAACAAACCAACCCGAAAGGTAATCAAATAGCTGTGGAAAAGTATCAAGATGATCACCCCGATTTAAATAGATGTACATCAGCTGCATATCAGATGCGTCACCCAAAAAATGCATAGAGTAGCAGCAATTAAATATCAAAATAATCACCCAGAGGTGCATAGAGCAGCAGCCGTTGCCTATCAAAACAATCGCCCAGAAGTCCACAGAGCTGCAGCAGCTAAGTATCAAAGCAATCATGTTGAAGTTCATAGAACATCCCAAAATCTATATGATCGAAATAATCCAGGATTTCGGGCAGAAATTCGTCTGCGCATATGGAAAAATAAAAAAACTTTCTGGTCTGGCCTATCCTAATATAGTTTATAAAAATGACATTGGTATTATGAGTGAAAAATGTCGGTTTTTCCTTGCTCTTAAATGGAAAGGCGAGACACTTGGTATGTGCTGTAGTTCTGGTAAAGTACAGCTCGCCACTTTGCAACCACCACCAGAACCACTATATAATTTACTTATTGGTGAACACCCTGAGCAAAGCCACTTCATTGATCGCATTAGACAGTACAACGGTTGCTTTCAGATGACATCTTTTGGTGCTAAACAGATTGTTGAAGATGGTTTTATGCCAACTTTTAAAGTGCAAGGCCAAGTTTACCATTTATATGGAAGCTTGCTCCCACATTCAGAAGAAGAGGCTAAATTTTTGCAAATCTATTTTGTTGGTGAAGATGAAAAAGAAGCACGACTTAGGTGCTCGAACTATCCAGATGTCAAACTATTTTTAGTTAAACAGCTGCAAGATATGCTTCATAGTGAAAATAAGTACATTAGAGATTTAAAAACTACTATAGATAAGGTACCGGAGAATTGCGAACATTTTCAAATAGTGATTCACGCAGACAGAAAGCCTGCCAACGCTCATAGAGGTTGTTACAATGCTCCCACATCTAATGAGGTAGCTTTGGTAATAGTTGGATAGCAAACCAACGAACGAAAAGTTGGTAATAGTTCGAACGAAAAGCGGGATATTGTCATTCAAAGCCACGATAATAAACTACAACGTATCAGTGAACTTCATAGATCTTATGATGCACTACAATATCCGCTTATGTTTTGCCACGGAGAAGATGGATGTTCCATAAACATTTCACAATGTGATCCTACAACGAAACTTACTTTGAACAAAAATGTATCTGCTGCCTGTTTTTATGCCTACAGAATTATGGAGAGGGAAGGAGAAAATAACTATTTGCTTCGTTATGGTGCTTTATTTAGTCAGTATTTAGTTAACATGTACGCCAAAATAGAGACGGAAAAATTGAATTATATCAGATATCATCAAAAAAGGCTTAGGGCAGATAACTATATTCATTTAAAAGACGCCATAGGAAGACAAGACGGTCAAGCAGATCATCTTAAAAAATTGGTAGTATTGCCATCATCTTTTACTGGATGACCTCGGTATATGCATGAACGGGGTCAAGATGGAATGACTTACGTCCGACACTATTGAAGTTCAGATTTATTTATAACATCCACTTGCAATCCAAAGTGGAAGGAGATTCAAGAATCATTGCTGCCTGGGCAAACACATTATCATCGTCCTGATATTATTGCAAGAGTTTTCAATCGTAAAGTAAAAGAGTTAACAGATCTTTTGTTTAAAGGCCAACTGTTTGGAAAAGTTAGATGTCACATGTATTCTGTTGAATGGCAAAAGCGTGGCTTGCTGCATGTTGACATATTGCTATGGTTGGAAGATAAAATTTCATCCAATATGATAGATAAATTCGAATGTGCTGAAATTGCAAACCCTGATGAAGATCTACTACTTTATGAGATAGTCAAGGCCAATATGATACATGGACCATGTGGCATTTTGAATAAAAGCTCTCCTTGCATGAAAGATGGGCGTTGCACTAAGTATTATCCGGCTATGCTTCTTCAAGAAACTCGAAGAGGTGAAGATGGATATCCAAAATATAAAAGACGATCGCCAGATGATGGAGGTTTTAAGGTGAACATAAAATCAGTAGATTTGGACAACCGATGGGTAGTACCTTATAACCCTGTTTTGTTACGTACTTTTAACGCCCATATTAATATAGAAATAACCAGCTCTGTAAAGTCTATAAAGTACGTTTGCAAATATATTACTAAAGGCAACGATCAAGCAGCATTTGCTATGGAGAAAAAAACGAGATAGATGAAATAAAAATGTATGAAAGTGGTCGATATATAAGTAGATCCGAAGCAGTTTGGAGAATTTTAGGATTTTCAATTCATGACAGGTATCCAGCTGTCACTCACCTTGATGTTCATATAGAAAATGGACAACGTATTTACTTTACTGCGGATAATAAAAATGAAAAACTTATTCATCAACCAACAACAACTCTTTTGGCATTTTTCGAATTATGCCAAAATGACGAATTTGCTAAAACTCTACATTACTTACAAGTGCCTTTGTACTACGTATGGCAAAATAAAAAATTTGTTTGGCGTTAACGAGGAGAAGCTGTAGAAGGTTGGACAGGAGTAAGAAAGGATCATGCTTTAGGTATAGTATACACTATTCATCCCAATAACGTGGAGTGTTATCATCTCCGTCTTCTTCTTCATCACATTAGAGGCCCAACATCCTTTTCTTATTTAAAAACAGTAAATCATATTGGGTATCCTACTTTCCAAGCAACATGCAAGGCGCTCGGGTTATTAGAAGATGACCAGCAATGGGAGTTTACTTTAAAAGAAGCTGCAATAACACGCTCACCTTTTAAAATGCGGGAACTATTTTTTTTTTGTTTTTCTTCATTTTTCATTTTTTATTCTTAGTTCTTTTGTGTTATAGTTTTGTTGTTTTGTTGCCCCTTACAGGTGTTATACACCTCAGGGATTTATTGCTTCTCATTTGAAACTAATTAGAACCTATTATATTTTGAAAAGTAAAGTATGTATACTTATTTTTGTTTGATGGAATATGTAGTGTGTTTAGTTTATATATTTTTTATACTGTTGATTTTGTAAAGAAGCGATGAATAAAACTTACTTACTTACTTACTTACTATTTAGTGTAATGCTGGTATTTTGTCATCTCTCCGATGCATTGAATCTGTGGAATAAATTTAAGGGTGATCTTTCAGAAGATATTATGAACCAATTGAACGGACAACATTTTCAAAATAATCCATCAGTAGAGTTAGTATACAATAGGTGTTTAGAGTTACTTGAAGATTCCGTTTTAGCTTTAGGTGGACTAAACATGAAAGAATAGGTTTACCTAATCCAAAAAGATCTGGTGAAATTTTAGGAAACAAAGATTATGTGAGAGAAACTAATTATGATATTGTTGCTTTGAATGAAACTGTATTGAAAAACGAAGCCTCATTAACAGATGAACAACGGATCGTTTATGATCGAGTTTTAGACAGCGTTGAATCCAACTTAGGGAAAGTTTTATTTTTAGATGCTCCTGGTTTAACTGGTAAAACTTTCCTCATTAACTTGCTTTTGGCTAAAGTGAGAAGCAGCCATAACATCGCTTTGGCAACAGCATCATCTGGTATTGCTGCTACATTATTGGATGGAGGAAAAACCGCACATTCAGCCTTTAAGCTGCCATTGAATCTAAATTATACCACAACTTCTTCATGTAATATCAATAAACAATCAAATCTAGCAAAACTTTTACAGGATTGCAAACTGATTGTCTGGGATGAGAGCTCAATGTCACATAAAAAAGGCTTCAAAGCTTTGAGCAGATGTCTGCAAGACATTAGTAACTCAAAGAATACTTTGATGGGTGGAGTAACAGTTCTTTTATCAGGAGACTTTCGTTAGACTTTACCAGTTGTACCGAGAGGAACTCGAGCCAATGAAGTCGAAGCTTGCATCAAGAGTTCATATCTATGGCCTCAAATAACGAAACTTTCGCTCACAAAAAATTTAAGAGTTTACTTAAGAGGAAATGTTACTGCTGTGCGTGCAGTTTTCTGAACTCCTGTTACAAATTGGAAACGGCGATTATCCAGGGTCAGAAGGAAAGATTACTTTGCCTACAGGATTAGGCACAGTAGTAAATACTTTGGAAGACCTGATATCGAGAATATACCCCGACATTAAAAATCTCAAAGATAAATCGATTGTGGCTATGCGAAAGAGCCATTTTGACTTTAAAAAATGACTCAACTTCTGAAATTAATAATATTTTATTAAATTCATTTCAATTCGAAAAAATGCAATATATGTCTGTTGATTCAGCTTTAAAAGTTGATGATGCAGTACAATTTACAACAGAGTTCCTGAATTCTTTGAACCCGCCTGGATTTCCACCACATGTTTTAACGCTTAAAGTTAGTGCACCTATTATGCTTTTGAGAAACCTTTGCCCTCCAAAACTGTGCAACGGTACACGTCTGCGTGTGACTGCCCTCCAGAAAAATCTTATTGAAGCAACAGTTATTATAAGTTATTATTGGAAGTGCCAAAGGTGAATCAGTTTTCATTCCACGCATACCTATGATACCATCAGACTATCAATTTGACTTCAAAAGAATTCAATTTTCTGTTAAAGTGTGCTTCGCAATGAAAATTAAGAAGTCACAAGTACAATCATTAAAAAGAGCTGGAATTGATTTAAGAGAAGATTGTTTTTCACACGGAAAATTATATGTTGGATGTTCCAGAACAAGTATTCCATCAAGTTTAGTAATTCTGTCACCAGGAGGAAAAACATCTAACATAGTGTATAAAGAAGTTTTGAAATAATTAAATTTAAACTTTAATATTGATTTATTTGTCTATTTTTAGAAAAATTTACATTTTTCATAAGTGTATATATTTTTTTATGATTCTCATTTACATATTATTTTTAGTTTTATGAACATTTTTAAACTCAATTTTAAAAATATGTAAATGTTTTGTAGATGAGAATTCCCGTTGCAGCTTTACTTGCTATAGTTTGAATGTAAGAAATATATGATTAACACTTTTTAATAAATACTGTACTTTACTGAGTAAAAATTTATTTATAATCTTAAATAACTTCGACTTTTTTAAACTTGAAATTTTGACTTTTTTTAAACTCAAAAGAATTTTAAATTTATAATTAATTATATCTAAATTAATGTTAGAAATTAAAATTATATATAAACAATATGCACTGGGTATAATTAGCATTTTATAATTTCAATAATACTATTAAAATTGCGGGCGAAGCCGCGACGGGTAATGCTAGTATTTATATAAAAACAATATAATAATGAACGGCAATTGAAAGATTAAAATTATGTGTGTATGTTGCCTTAAGGTTAGTTAAATAATTGAAGAAAAGACTTGATGAACTTCGTTCCTGAAGGGGGTTCCACGACAGCACACATTTAATTTTTTTATTAGCTATGTAATTTGTTGGCAGACGGATTATGTTCCTTAAACTTTTTTTTGAACATCCTTGTTTGTCCTATGTATTTTTTGGGTCAATCTACACGATAGCTTGTACAATTGGTCGTGTCGGTATCGGCGTCGAGTCGGTGAATGTGAAAGACGTCTGCCGATATCGTGACGATATCGGTACTATTGCTGTATCGGGTTGGTGTCGTGTCGATGTCGTGTCGGTTTCGTGTCGGTAAGTGTGAAATCAGCCATTATTGTCTTGTATGAAGGACAAATTCTTGTTCGTGTACTTTTCTCGAAGTTCACCAATTTGACATTCGTCCAATGTAAAATTTCTTGGACCATATTGTCTGAAAATAGAAGTTTAAAAACTTCTAGCGGACTCGGATTGTCACCCAAACTTTTAGCTCTAGCTATTAAAGTTGGGACTTTCATAATAATATTATGACCTCTCGATCTTACGTTTTGGGTTGGGGGCGTTTTACTCCACCTAAACCTTGGCAGCCTGTGTTTTATCGTTTTTCCATAATAGTAATTCTCCCTTGTGTTACTAGGTAACGATCCAGCTCCTCCAACAACTCTTTCAATTACATCAATTGTCTATAACAGTGGTCGCCAAACTTAGGCCACTGAGCTACTACACCATTGAAACCTGTAATGAGATACCCAAAAATCACTGGTTAAAATAAATAACAACAATTTTACCGTGTTTTACTTTTATTATATAATACACAAATATGTTACTTAAATACATTACTTTTTTTGTACAATCAATTTCCAAAAAAGGAGGTTTTACAAACTGTGCTAATATTGCAATTTTTCTGAAGTCCTGGAAGCGTTGGTTGAACTGATTTTTTTATTTTGAAATTATTTCAGCATGTTCTTTCCTATTGTACAGTTCTAAAGAGCCTTGCTTTTCAAGATATCCTTTCACATAGAAAATGTTTTAAGTCACCATGGGTGAGGTTGTTGCCCCATAGCTCCAACTTTTCCGAAAATGCGAGAACATCTGATAGCATCCCACTGATATCCTTATCCTTCTCTTGAAGCAGCAAGTTAAGGCTGTTTAGCTTGTCAGTGATGGCTGAAAGAAAAGCGAAATTTTGCAGCCAAACAGGGTCTTCTAGTTCAGAGAATTATGACAGTTCATTTCGTTCCCTTATAAACTCTACTAAAACAGGGATCAACTCATAAAAACGCTGTAAAACTCTGCCCCTGCTAAGTATGAAGAAGTAGCTCACCATACTGGCATTCCAGTTCATCAGTTAAAGCTCTGAACAAACGTCTCTGAAGAGCGTGTGCCCTCACTTTGTTCACAACCTTTACAACTGTGCTCATCACATTGTTCATGCTTAAAAACTTTCCACATAATGATTGCTGGTGGATTATACAATGGTAAGAAGTACATTTTGGGAATGAGTTATCTTTGTGACACAAAGCTACGAATCATTTCTCAAAATTGACCATAACAAGAGCTCCACCAGTTGCTAAATTCACTAATTTTGTCAAAGAGATATTTTCAGAGCCAATAAGAGATTTTATTGCTACAAATATGTCATGACCTGTGGTACGACCTGTAAGGGGTATAATTTTAACCAGCTCCTCTTTTGTTTCAAAGTTATCGAAAACCATTCTTACAAAAACAGCTAACTGAACTGTATCAATTATGTCATTAGATTCGTCAAGCTGCAAGGAAAAATAACTGCAGCGTTCAAAATCATTTTTAAGTTGTGAGGTAACGTCACAGGTCATATCCTCAACCCTTCTCATTACTGTGTTTGCAGAAAGCTGTACAGATTTAGTAGCAGCAATTATCTCTGTTTTATTTTTAAAACTATCAAATAATGTATCTGCCGCTTCTAGAAGTGCATCTTTAATTAACTCACCATTTTCATATGGTTTTTTCTTCTGTGCAATGATTTTTGAAATACGGAACGATGCATCAGTTGCTGCTTTGTTCTTATCCAATGATTTAAAGAAAACAGACTGTTAGCCAATTAACTGTGATTTTAGCTATCTTACCTTTTCTCTTCTCAAATTGGAGTTAAGTGGAAAATCCTTTTCAATCCCTGAATGAACAGTTTTGAAATGGCGCTCGATAATCCCTTTCTTCCCTACCGAAACACTTGCACAGCACAATAAACAAACACACTTATCCTTTACACTAGTAAAGAAGAAATCATGTTCCCATTCCAAATGGAAGTGATAAGTTTTAGGCTTTATGCACGAACTTGCCATTGTAAACCAGGACACTATCAGTATGAGTACAGTACAAGAAACTAATAAGATTTACTCAAAACAAAGGTGAACAAATAATATCATAACCT
>JAGFPH010005889.1:32922-46106 GCA_018207615.1 Philaenus spumarius
TAATAAGATTTACTCAAAACAAAGGTGAACAAATAATATCATAACCTGAAAATACTCTCGACCAACCGTGTACAGTAGTGAGTGATGTGCGTGTGCATCATGACATTAGCGCAGGACAGTGGCAAGGACTTGAACAAGGTTAAACACGGACTTTAACTACACGCGTGGCCAACAGATAGCGTTTATATGTTGAATTGAAAGTAGTTGGTTTCCTCGCACGGAGTTTAATCCTTGAACAGTACGTGCACCGTGGAAGTAGGATTCTAAAGATGGCGCCAACAATACTGTCATTGAACCAGGTGGCGAGCTACCAAATTTGCCTCCGCGAGCTACCGGTAGTTCGCGCTCGACAGTTTGGAGACCACTGGTCTAGAAGTATATTCGTTTAGAGGAGGAACATCAGTGTCCATTCCTTCAGAATGATCTACGTTATTCCTAATTTCTTCATCTTCAAAATCAGTAGAGTCATCATTTTGAAGGACGGTTGGGCCACGTTGTTGTATTTCTTCATCATCACTCATTTCCTGCTCGCTCTCTGGGTCATGACCACTTACTTCAAAGTCAGGATCTATATGAGAATCGTCACTATATTAAAGTCTAATAAGAGTTCGTCATTAATATACTCGTTGAGCATATGCTCCATAGATTCCTCGTAGGCCTAATATTTACAGTGGTTCTCAACTGCCTCGTAGACCCTGCACTACCACTTGAAGTAGAAGGTTCATCCAGTTTCTGTTGGCTGTCCATGGTAGAATAAGAGAAAACTGTTTTTATTCACAGGGAAATCTAGCTGTTTTTAACAAATACACAAACATACTATTGATCGTCTGTGAGACACAATATTAAATATACAATCACTTTTACACATCAAACGTCTGTGAGATGCACCACAAATATATAATTAACACCAGAGTACAAGCCTGCCAAGCGGCAAACCTCGTTTGCCAGCTCCACTAGGTGCAAAACAAGCACAATAATACTTGCAAAATGAACCGCCTAACTTCTTTGAATTTATGAGCTATTCCCTTGATTTTAACCAATTATGCTGGAACTTTTAAGTTTCTTTCGCCAAATTCTGAACCCGGAAAAACAAATCGGTCATCAGGCACCCACAGCTCTGTTAGAAATTTCCTTGTATCTTCATCAGTAAACTAAAAACACATTCTTTGCATTAATTATTACTTATTTTCGGCATTTTTATACAAAACAAAATGATAGTGGTAAGTGACTATTGTTAATTTTTAATGATCGGTGGTAGGCCCATTATCAAGCAATGAAAATAATACATTATTATATTAATGTTTTTGTCATAATACTAAATTCATGTCTGTATACTTTTAATAAACTAGGCTCATATAAGGCAGAGGTGCGGTGTGATAGGTTTGGGATTTCTAGTTCTCTTATTACCCGGGTTCAAACTCTACAATACTCCAGTAACAAAGGGACAGATCAATAATAACACATCAGTGGTTCAGTGGTAATAATTATTTTAACATTAATTTATTTGTACGCCTTTACAATTATAGATAACATACAATTTCTCACATTAGCTACACTTATGCTACATACATCTCTTATACCAGGTATTGACCTCTATAAGACAGACTGACTCTATATTCGAAACTTTTCATTGAAATAATAGCACACACATCTATAAATATACACATATTATCACATACATATAGTATACATCAATCACTTTATTATGGAAGTGCCAAATATACCGTAAGTTAATCTCGTCACAATACCATAAAGTCAAAAATAAAGACCCAACTCTACAGCCAATTCAAAAACCTCAAAACCAAAAAAACAATCCCCCAAAATCTACCAACACTTTCCCAAATCAAAATTTGGTTGTACAAAAAAAAAATCAAAAACCCTTTAAACTGTCTAAATTTTTACCATGAAAAATCAACACCTCTTGAAATAAGTACGGTACTTTGAATTATTTTTATCTAACCAGCACCGATCTTATCTCAAGCATGAAACAAAAGGCATTTGGCACTAACACATTTCAATAAAACAACAATACTGATATCTATTAAAACCCGAAATCATATCATAGGCAAAACAAAAATACAAAAGTAACTCGTCTGATTTTCAATTAATCCAAAAAAAAACGCTCTCCCAATTATGTTTAAAAATTAATAATCTTGTGGTTGTTATCTCACAAAAATGCTATTTTCTTCTAAAATATCCTCATAAATGCAACCAGTCCAAATGACATACACATTTATTTACTACAAATAACAAATACTTAAATACAAAAATCTATCAACCAATCAACGTAATCTGTAAAACGTAAAAAAATGAAAAAGAAAAACCACTGTACTAAACCATACAAAAAATTTAAACTTAATCACCTAAACAAATCGCTCTCTTTTCTTCTAAACAGAAACTTAATTGAGGAGGTGCCAATCAAATTCACTCATGTCCACTTTGAGCAAATGTTGGGAAATTGCCAAAAACTGTTTGTAAAATAACTTTTGGTTTAAATAAGTTTTTATTTGTTAATACAGGTTTGAATAACTCTAAATATATAACTACATACAGATTTTTTGATAAATTTTGGCTAATAGACCCGTAATTACGTTTTAAAATTTGGACATGTTCTTATTTGATTGGATTTAATGGACATGTTGTTTTTTGATTGAACTACAAATGGACATGTTTGTTTTTGATTGAATTGAAAACAAACAAGCTTCAGATAGGCCTAGTGTGTTTAAAATAATTACAAAAAGTTCAATGTTATAATATTTTATTAGCCTACTAAAAGCAACAGCAAAATAAGCATATTGATGAAATTGATCAAAAAAAAGGTAATGCCAGTGTCTTTGGGACATTTTATTTAAATGTGGAGTCCAACATCAGGTTCTAAACAGTCACAGTCATGTTCATCATTACTTTCAACTGGTAAATCTTGATTATTGATGATGGTATTGTACCATGATAACAACTCATTGTCTTGCCAGTTCTCGCCATACATGATAACCAGCAACGCCTCGACATCCTTCTTTTTTGCAGGTTTGATCGGTCTGCCAAGCGGAAGCACCTCTAAGTCTGTTGTAAAAGCTCTTCTACTTGACCACTTTTTCTTCTGTAGATTCTTGTATGTCTCACAGTCACTTTCAAATCTAAAGTTCTGAGCTGCTTTAACTGTAACAACTGGCACTTCACGCATTCTTTGATTCATGGTGTAAGTTTTCTTGATGAATATCCTTTTTTTGTCTGAAATCATGTCAATATTTTTAAAACGTTCAGACAAACTTTTCGCATTAGACAAAGTCCAGTCTGTGCCGAGCATACGCACTTCACCAACAGAACTGTACACACTATGGTATTCTTCTTTTGTTACTAAGGTAGGTGCTTTCTCAACAATTTTTCAACCCTTCCAAACACCCTGTCTGCTGGTAGGAAGCTATGTCCTCGGACCGGAAAGGTAATCACAATCTCTTCAATTTTGTTTTGTGCAGTTCCTAAATAGTACATTAAGGTGTGAATAAGAATATTGTTCTTATTCTGGCCGCCGCACCCATCACAGAACAAATTCAGCCGTGTTGTGTTGCCAAAATCAAAAGTGGTTAAGGAATGTAGAATTGCAGAAGATATTTCAGTTGATCCTCTTCCTGCCAGCTGTTCAGTCCATGAGTAAAAAACCGGATTCTTAGCACTGGTATCAACAATACAAAAAGAGTACAAACTAATTTGTCGTCTGTAAAATGCCTCTTGGATTTGTGTTTTGGGTAAAGGTTGAACTTGTTGCAGATCAAAGCATAAAGTGATCTCATTTTCCTTTTTTTCCCTTAAAAGGTCATAAAAGGCTTTAGCCCGCAGTTTATGTATTCTCTTTTCCATGACAAGTTGGCTGATTACTTGAACATCCTTATCATGTTTGGCCTTCTCCACTTTTAACTGGGTATCTATTTTACTGCATGTGCTACATACATCAGAGGCCGGTGACTTAAAACCTATGTTAAAAGTATTAAAAACTCTCATAAACATTGTCTTTTTTACTTTAAGATCTTCACCTACTGAACCATTGTATGTTTCCCATAGTTTTTTTATATTCAAGTCATGGTGGAGATAAATCCTCTTCGATTTTTTTCGGTTGTAGTGGCTTTCTTTTCCTTTCAAATTACTCAAAAAAACCAGAACTGATTCCTTCTTGGCTGCAGACTTTTTGCTCTTCCTATCACCACCCCTATTATCCTTTATAATACCACCCTCTTTAATTCTTTTGGCAATATTGTTCAACCTGGTTCCTTTTACCATGGTAATATGCATAAACAATTTCTTACAAATAGAAATTACTTTGCCAGTAGTTGAAACTATAGAATATTGTACACCAAAGTTTTTAGGCTTTGATGTAGGCCTAGGCCTAGGCCTCCGTCTTTGCACATTCCTTAGGCTAATCCAGCTAGCTATAGTGGTATCTTGAATATTTTTGTCAGGAATCTTGTAAAGAATATTTCGAACATGTAAAGCATCTCTAGGTCGTACTTTTTTACATTTCATAGTCTTATTCATGTGATTACAAGGGTGAAAAACTCTCGAACCAGTCGGAGCACTGTATCTTTTGATCTTAGCTAAATGTTTAGCACTTACAGTCTTTTCCTTCTTGCGTGAACCTTGATTGGCTTCACCTACACTTACTAATCCCTCTTTATCCATTGTACACAAATTTAATTATCAACTTTAACATTAAACTTTGTAAAAACTGAACTTTCACACACAATACAAACAATGTTTACTCGCCAAACATAACCTCGAAACGTTACAAGCAATCAGTGCAGACACAGTCACGTGACTCAAATAAAGCGCTGCTATTGGCTGAGCGGACATGTTGTTTTCTGATAGAACTCACCTGTGGAAAAGTTCTTTTTTGATTTGGGACTCTGATTTTCAACACTTAATTTGAAAGGGACATGATTTTTTAGAACGAAACTGACTCAACAATACAATAGAAACCATCATGTACAATATGAAACAGCTGCTAGCTGAAATTTTTATTTTTTTGGACATGTGTGCATTTGATTGGCACCTCCTCAATTAAACTTCGAAAAAGTTTTTTCTTTTTACTAAAACTCCGAAAACTATTTTTGGTAAAGACCAAAACCCACGGCCTTGCACTACTTGATAGATTTGGGATTTCTAGTTCCCTTATCACCCGGGTTCGAACAATACTTTCCTATGCTAATAGCAAAGGGACAGATCAATAATAACACATCAGTGGTTCAGTGGTAATACTTGTTTTAACATTGCTTTATTCGCACATCCTTGCAATTATACAGGTACATATGATTTGATATATTAGCCTACACTTATGCTACATACATCTCTTATACCAGGTATTGACCTCTATAAGACAGACTGGATTACGGTATTGACAACTAAAGCGTGTTACTTTTATCTGAATAACCCCAAAACTCTGGATATAACGTGACTCTAACTATAGACTGAAATACTTTGGTTTGCTCACTTAGTTTGATGTCTTCACAGGTATCTCGATGGTCCAAATCTCGGAAGCTGAATTCCAAGTCTCGATTTCCTGGCCGCACTTTGCACGACGAACCAGCCCAACTTTTCCGGCCTCACACTTAATAACAGACTGGCCTAACTCGCAGCCCCTCACTGGTCACCCGACCATTCCACTCTGGCCCATCGACCACAATCCTCTGGCCCAGCTTCTAGATTCGGATTATACTTTATAACCCGTCTAGCTTCCTTGTTGTCATCTTAAACAAAACAACCGCTGCTTTCGTAGCATTTGTTTTGTTCCGCGTTAAATGACCTATCACGCGACCTTGCTACAATTTCCGTTTTCCGTGTTTATACCGTACTTCCTCGTCCGTCTTACTGGTTCAAAACCTTTACATCCAAAACACTAATTCTAATAACTAATGTACAAAAACATATTTTTACTATACTCTGCAAAACATAACAGTACCGGAGCCCCAAAAATGTCGTCCTCGTGCAATAGAATTAAAACAAAATAAAATCAGTTATAATAAAAATAAATGCCCCAGTAATCCAATAACATTTAATAGGCTCTCCACAAAACAGTATTCCATAAAACGCTCGTGTAATGTTGGCGTAGCGTGAATTTTGAATCTTTCGGTTAACCGACGTTTCTGATGACCGGCTTTCGGATAATCGGCGCTCTACTGTACTAGAAAACAATTACAAACTTAATAATAGAGCTTCCTTACTAACCCCCCTATAACTTCAGCATGAACTATTTCGCCAGAGTAGTTCAACAATTTATTTAGTTTAACAACTATTTAGGTTGTTGGTCGTCCTAAATGCTAGCTGTCAACCTTTATCTCAGATGATTTGATTTATTCTGTAAAAATATGTGTCCAGGTACTTATGGGGAATATCGTCTATGTTTTCCTTGTTAGCAGGCCCTTTTTCGCGATGTTGTTGTTTATAAAATAATTGCGTTGAATCTTTTTTAACCATTTGCCTCAGTAATGTTTTTGGAACTCGTCATGCAAAATTATGTTTATTTGTTATTGGGACTTTAATCATGTGGCAATCCAATGAATTTATTGGTGCAATTTTATAGCTGCTTAAACGATATCACTATATGTTGGTTTGCGATAATTTTTAAAACTCTTCATTGTCTGTGTTGAAAGTAGATAACTCCAGAAAATTCGGGCGATTGCCACATTTAATTTCGTGTGTGAATTTTTCGTTTGAGTTAATCTTATTGCATAAGTTTTGAATAAAACTATTTATTTCTGTTCTAAAGTGCTGTAATATCAGCCACGTGTCTAAAGAAATACACGATATTATATTTGTTCTAGACATATATTATATACTGAATTACAATCTGGTCTAGGAAGATTTCAGCCATTAATCAGCATAGCGGGTATACATGAATTTGTTTAGTGTTTTGATTAAACGATTAAATTTCAAAGTTTTTACCAGGGCACATTTAGAAATAAATTTTATACTGTGTAAACAAATTTTACTTTTCTACCAGACCTTTTGATTTATCTTACTAATTTATAAATTGACTTTATGAGTTACCGTCTTCAAGCCCCCTTACCTCCCTCGTTATCTTGTGTAGCTCGCTCCCTTAATGCTTCCGCTCTCTTTTATTGGGAGAAGCGCCTATTTAATTTGTTCGGATCATTAACTTGTAGTTATTGGAACTGCTTATGAACTGCTTGGCGGCGCTTCAGGTCTATTCACATCATCTAAAATAGTAAGCTCGTGTTAATTTCACGGGAAGTGGTTTTAATTTGTTATTTACTAAATATTTGTATTTATAGAATGTAAATAAAAATATAAATTACTATTATATAAAATAACGTTTAACTGAATATACACTACAACAAATTTATGAAAGAAATCTTTGTAATATTATAGCCTATTATAGCATATACCAAGAACACAGGTATTTCACAATACATGTTTTTATTCCATTTCGTACAATCAAGGAAATGTTATTTCGGTAGGATAGCGTGTCGAAATTACAATGGATTTAGGAGTGTAGCAATGTGTACAGTTATCTAGTCAACACATTTCTTTTATTTATTTATTACGGAGGTCGAAATAAGAAAACTCATTTCGGTATTAGGGAACAATGGTTTAGGGAAACAAGAAAAGTTTATAATAACAAATTACTGCCATGGCATATTTATGTCAGACCTATGACTCAATCCCCCCCAGCCATTGAATACTCCCATAGGTAATTTTTACCCCCCCCCCCCCCCCCTTTGATAATTCCCATGTTTGGAAGGAAAAAAATCACTTTCTATAAACGTATTTAGTTATAAATCTATTTATTACATATTGTTGCTACACGGGGATTAAACAATAGTTGGAGTAGAATTGTCACAAAAAACTAAACAAAAACAACAAAATACATCAGATCTTAGACAGTAGTTTCTTTATTGTGATTGTTGTTCTTGAAAATCTGTCAACTACATCTTCATTTTCGAGCATTTCCAAAATGACCTTATCCAAGGATAAAACCATTAATTGGTTAGCCATTTATCTGACATACAAGACCTCAACCTAGTTTTGATCAATCTTTCTCTGCGCTGCAGCTGGTTACAGCAAGTGACAGCAATGTTTTATAAACTGCCTTCAGGGACTTGAAACTTGAGCAATTTACAAGGCCTCTATAGGGTTTTAAAACCCCTTGCTTTATTTTCTTCAGTTTCATAAATTCTTCCTCTTCCTCATTTTCATCCGATTCACCGTTTTCATCATCATTGACACCGTCTTCTTGATCTTGTACATTGGCCTTCTTCTTATCAATCTTCGTTAGACAAAATGTCATCCATTTCTAAAACTCCTGTGTGTGTAAAATAGGTCATTTGCTTAATCATATTTAAGGAATGGTCTGAAAACCTGTCTTGAAGTTGCTTAGTTAAGGAGTCCATAAGCTTATAATACATATCTGCTTTTAGTTTCTGTTCTCGATCAACAATAGGTTCATCTACACCAAGTTCATCTAAAAACCGCTTCTCTTTCTAACTCTATTTGGAGTAGATTCAGCAACATCGTGGTTAGCAATGAATGCTATGCGATGCTTCTTTAGGTTTGCATGTACAGATCTAACCATTTATTGACTGCACTCCATCATATTCCAACACGACATCTTGGAGGTTTACTGTAGCAGGATGCATGATCTTGAACACATTTTGAACTGCATATAAGGTAACTATGATGTCAAAGTCACTGAGCCTGTCATATACACATTCAAGCCTTTGCCGTTGATACACATTCTCTGTCGAATCTTTCATTGTCCTGAAGTGTCATAAGCGCTGATTTTACTTCGTCAAAACAAGATAAAATTGATTTAACGGAATCTGCCTAACTAGACCATCTTGTAGTAGACACTTTATGCAGCCTCTTACTTCGGTCTGACGTTTTTTCTTTCGTGGACATTTTTTCAAAAAAAACATCATGTCGTTTGTGACCTGAGCTGACAAGTTTGAGAATGGCGTTTAATAAAGAGAATAAGCCTCTGACTTGAGGGCAAACGTCAATAGGCTTCTCGATTGATCTAATTCGAACCTATGTGATGAGCACCAAACGTATAATGCAGTCTTGCACTGGAATTCTACTAACGACTTTAACCCTGAAAAAGACCCTTTCATATTTCCAACTCCATCCATGCTCTGACCGACAATGTTTTTTTGGGTTTAGGTTAAAGACTTTAAGGCTGTCCATGATCATAGATTTAATGTTAGCTTCGGTTGTGTCAGCAGCTTGACGAGGCGTTCTACTGGCTTGATTTTCTCTTCCACTGGTTCAACAAAACGCAAGATTAATGTAGTAATTTCTTTTCTACTTATGTCTTGAGTCGAATCCTCTATGATTGAAAATGCTTGGTTCGTGTTAACTCCAGCTACAATCTTTTCTATCTCCATAGTAATCAAATCAAAAATATTTCTGTAGTTTAGAAAGTTAGAGCCTAGTTTCATGTTTTCAAGTCTAGCTTTTTCAAGTTTCTCCTGATAGGCACGTGCTGCCGGACTGTGTTTTGTCAACAGTTTGAAAAGCTTAGGAAGTTTTTCTTCGACCATCTGATTTTTTCGAAAGGCAACCATTTTCTCTATCAAATATTTACAGCAGTCAATAACTATTGAAAGAACCTCTCTGTTGTGTTGGATTTTTTCGTTGTGCATTTTACATAAAGAAAAACTGACATGCTTCCCTGAAATCCACTGAAGTCTAGTGACTTGACAGCTCAGATGGACTTTAGAAATTTCATGTTTTTCAATGACTCTCAAAGCGTTGCCAATCCTCAATCCTTGAAAACCTTTACTTGATGTCCAAACTGTTTGTTGGTTATGAAGAGCAAATAAAAGACACCGTAAGCAGTATGCAGAATAATTTTTTTGCTAAGTGCCATCTGGGAGATTGTAAAAGCTCCAGTTTGTGGAAAACTTTCTATTATTGACAACAGGAAACTCATAATCAATTTCGACATTGTGGTCTTCCAGTTTTAATCCATGTTGAATGTCTTCTGATGTTAATCGTATTCCACTAATATTTGCAGGATCATAAATATCTTTATAAAATTGCGTTTCTTGTCTGATTTTAGCTGGAGCAAGATCCATATTTGATGCAGGTTCACAATCTTCCACTGTGTCGTCTTGACCAGTTATTATTAATGTACAATCCAGGAGGCTAACCCCACATTATGTCTGAGTTATTTTTACGTCGTTATTTTCTTGACTGTCATTAGAAATGTCTACATCCAGTTGATCATTTTCCTTTTCGGATACGGGCATAGAACTGTCTTCCACAGCCTCAGGAGTCATACCGGGTGCACTCCTAGAAACAGTTAAAAAGTAATCGAACTAATGTATAATGAATGAAAATAAATGTTGAATAGCAACATTACATTTAAAAATATTTTTAAGTAGTATTTTTAACGAACCAGTAGGTAATTTGTAAAGAGGTGGCAAATCAGAATTAGGTTTCCTAAGAACGATGGATAATAGTTTACTATTACATCATCATACGAATCACCATAATATTAATTGTTGGTATACATTACACTTTCTACATTTTATGAACATTTCTAACTCTAAAACACGTTAACTCTTAAACTATCCAACATAAAAATATAAAATGTTGCAAAACTATAAAAATAAAGCAATTCAAATTATGTGACTTAAATAATACTAGCGGAAAAAGCCTCCCGAGGTTGGCTGAAAAATATCCTAGGGCAAAATAAATCTCCAAAAATAGTTATCAAGCAATCGTATCATATTTTACAAAATAATAATTCCAACATTTTCTTTCATTTAAAAGAAATCGCACTAAATTCAGGCCGGTAGATCTCTAGAAATAGGTTTTAATCTAGAACCAAAACACTCCAAAAAGTAAATTTATAAGTATACCGATGAAATATAAGTAAATTTTCATAACATTTTGATAATAATGACAATATTCAACATATTTAAAATAAACAGCACTAAAATTGGACAGGTAGATCTCCAGAAATAGGTATCAATATTGTTACCAAACGTTTATAGGTTTACTGAATTATTATAAGTAAGATTACTAAATATCTTTTGAACAGGATGTCCTACAGTTGAGATTGACGTTTTATTTAATTTGTCTAATTTAGACGAAACAATAATTAATTTCTGTCCTACAATTAGTTCAGATTTTAGTATTTTTAACTGAGGCATTGTTTTCTGACTTGAAATTATTAAATTTACTTATATAAATATATAAAAATGCAGCAATTCAAACTTGTTAATAATGAAATTTAATTGTAAGTGTAAAAAGTCTTATAAACTCATCTATACAAATAATTGTATACATTAAAAAAATAACATTACATTTTGTATTAAATCTTGGCTAAACCTTTGCTGCCTATTTAAAACTATAAATTACTTAGTTCAGTTCAATTATTTTTGTCAATTATAAAAATAAGTTATAATTATAAACAGTATTATGACGCGTATAGCGACGTTTCGTTTAAGTAAATTATTATATGTGCCAGCTTTAATTCATTTTCAGATACATTCTTAGTTTCTGAGAGCAAAGACCATCATACAAAAAACCCACTTTCCTCGCTTGATGTGACCATAAGCAACATAGTGTCCTGGCCGGTATGCAATTTCACAAATGAGTTTTAGTTTCTGACTATAGACTATCATATTTGTTGGTATTCATAAAAGTTGATATTCCCTGTTGTATCGGTCATCGACTTCTGCAGTAGAACCAACATGTTTAATACCAAGGAAATCAAGGTCCTGGACTAGCCGTGTTCTCCACCAAACCTTTACAATTTTGTCGATTACATGTGTCCCTATCATGATTTATCATTTGTTCAACTGATTCAGCAAGCACAGACATGCCCACGAAAATATTTGAATTTACGTTGAGACATATGTCTACAAATTCTTTCTTTACAAACCTGCATTTGTCACAAGACTTTCTTATTACTATAGAAGGCATTGCAGTGGCAACGTTTGTAATAACATTTCTTATGTTAGCACAACAATCGCATGTTTAAATTTTTTCAAGAGTACCTATAATTGTAGTCGTTAGAGCTAAAAGAGCTTTTGCTCGATTAATATAATATGTTGTTTTTAAAGCACCACTATTGGCCAAACTTAATATGCAATTGTAGAGGGCCTTCTCATGTGTTTTGTAAGGAATTTGAGTACAAAAATAATATATCTTTAATTTTAGCTTCCAATATACAAGCATGGACCAGCACTTGTACAAAAGAGTCGAAAGGACAAGTATTCCTTAAATTGACTATCCGGGTTTTTCCAACTGTTACGTTTCCATTTTATGTTCCCGTTTTGTAATATAAAATTGACGGGAAACGTCTCATCTTTAAAATGATTTCGGTATTGTTTTTACTAATATTATTTAACTCTGTTTGGTGTTCCATATTTCCAACATTTTATTTTATGGTACAATTTGAAGTTGTACAAATTTATTTAGCTTTTTTTATTGGTACTAATCTTTTGATAGGAAAAGTAGTCTCAAGTGTAATTCCCTTTAAATTTTCTAATTTTGCTCCTTTTGACCTATCTAGCTCTACTATTGTATACGGGCCACTCTTTGGAAGCTCTTGTTTTCCCCCTTTTCTATATTTTATTTTCATATTTAATAGAAGAACTTGTTGTCCCACTTCCAGACACTCTCTTGTAGAGTGTCTCTTATCATATTGTATTTTGTGTTCCTGTTGAGCAACTTCAATATTTTTCTCCACGATGTCATGAATTAAATTTTTAAACTTTTCTGACATCTGTAGAACATTAGTTAAAGTTTCAGTGTCAAGAAAATCATCAGTGTCCAACCATGTATCACCTTATGGGTGGATCTTCAGTATCGGTATCTTCATGATTGTAGCCTGCCCGTTCAATTTCCATGGGTATGCGTGCTTTTCTCTGATATAATAAATAAAAAAGGGAAACATTTTTGTAGATTTGTGTACATCAGTCCTAAAGGCAAACAAAATACCTGATAGTATTCTAGGCCAAGCTTATATTTGATCGTGAACAACTTAAAGCATAGAATTTTTAATTGTCCTGTTTACACTTGGGGTAAAAGCACACTACGAAGTTTTTACCATTATGTCAGACATGTCTTAGTTAACAAATAAACACTGGGGGTTTAAAAATACACTAGTAAAATATTTACCCCCATGTCGCACATGCTTTGGTTCGCTAATAATCACTGGG
>JAGFPH010005889.1:54196-66089 GCA_018207615.1 Philaenus spumarius
GCCTGAAGATCCTGATAATGATTATTCAATTAGAAAAGTTTTTGAAAGGCAGAAAAAGAATTCTGTAGACAAAGTTATTGAAGATGTCGTGCAGGGAAACTTTGTTTTATCAAATGAAATGGAAATAGATGACCCGGATATCATTCCCCCCAGTGATGAGGAAGATTTTAGAGAATCTGTGTCGAAGATTTTTATGCAACAATGGACCTAAGAAGATTTACCTTTCTACTTTAGTGCATGAGGTTCGATAATTTGTTTGACCGATATTACAGAAGACAGTTAGATAAATTTGCACCCTTTCGAGAGGTGTTTGAGTTATTTGTGGAGAACTGTAAGAAATGTTTTACTCAGAGTTCGTGCACTACTATAGATGAACAACTAGTTGCTTTTAGGGGAAGGTGTTCTTTTCGCCAATTCATGAAAAGCAAACCCGCCGAGTACGGCTTAAAGATTTTCACCCTGACAGATGCAAGATTATTCTATGTTAAGAACATGGAAGTGTATGTTGGCAATCAGCCTGATTAAAGTCCTGACAAGTAATCAAACACTCCAAAAGATGTGATACTTCGTCTATCTAGTTGTATTTCCGGTTCAGGTAGAAACATCACGGACGATAACTGGTTTTCTCTAGTATTCCACTAGTAACGGATCTGCTTCAACAAAATCTCACATATGTTGGCACAGTGAGAAAAGACAAAAGGGAGCTGCCTCTAAAGCTTGTTGAGAAGAAGAGAGTGGCGAACGACTGCATCTTCGCTTTTCAGGAGAATGTGACTCTTGTTTCATATGCTTTGAAAAAGAACCGATTTGTGGTCTTGGTATGAACTATGCATGATGATGCATAAATAGATGAACTTTCTGGAGGAAAGTGTATTCCAGAAATCATTATCTTTTATAACTCAACCAAATCTCGAGTCAACGTCATCAATGAAAAGTGTGAGACCTATTCAACGTCACGAAGATGTGTGCGATAGCGTTTGGTACTTTTTTTGTTTTTGTAGAAGTGGCATTTGAAAGTGGATAGATGTAGAATAAAGTGCTCGTGGAAAAGTGAAATGTGCAAGGAAAAAAGTGGGTTATTTGACTAGGGTTTTTACTTAAACAAATGGTTTAGTTTGAGGAATGTGATATTTGGTTTCAATAATAATAATAATAATATATTATACACAAAAACAACTGTTTAAAGGAATTGATGCATGCTATAAACTGTTGAGCATTATTGACTTAGGTCTATCAGATAAGACCTGATTTGACTTATGTCTAGTTTGGTTTAACAACTGTTATTGACTAATCAGATAAACCTATGTTTGCTTCATGGATAATATTATGACAATCTTGGGGTTTATTTGATTTGTGTTTTGTTGATTTGCTGTTTATAAAAAATTAAACAATAATAAGCAGATATTACCACTGTAAAATTTTCATTTAAAATACAATATTTTCAACTGTTTTTTGTTTTTGTTTTCAAACAGCTTACATTTTGGTTAAGACATAATGAGCAAGAAATCTTATTACTGTTCTGTGTGCACAAAATCAGTTAAATTGTCAGGTGTGCAGTGTTTCAAATGTGAAAGATGCCACCATTTTAAGTGTATAAATCTAAATTCCTCTGAGATACCAAGTGTCAGGGAAAATCTCTATATTTGTAATGATTGCTTTGAGCCTCTCAGTAAAATTTCCTATAATCCTGAGATCCCAGATAAGAGTTACGATCTATGCGATGTGTCCCCATCAGTAATGAAATTTTAATTCTAAAGAATGAAATTGAAAATCTAAATAAAATACTGTCAAGACAGGGTAAAGAGATGAATGAACTTGGAACACAAAATTTAATTCTCAGTCTTGAGGTTTTAGAAGAATAATAAGCTCTTTTATTGTGTGAGAGGCAACTATGTGAAGAAGAAGGGTGGAATTTGGTTAATAATAAATCTAAAAGACTAAGCTTACCCCATTTCAATTGGAACAATGATGTGGCTCTCTACAATAGATTCGAGTCAATTTCTAAATGTGATAACCAAGAGAGCAAGACTTCTTCACTGAGTGCTAAATTTGAACATAAAATTTCCAACGATGGCCATAAGAAAAGGCTACCAAAGATAATACCAGAACTGCTGAAAACGAATAGGGAAAAAGCATTAAAAGACATTAGTGGAAAAATAAAATATTAATAGTGGGGGACAGCCACAGTTGTGGTATTGTTAATGCTTTAAATAATAGCTTAATAGATTACCATATAGTCTGTTATGTCTACCCTGGTGCTTCAATTGAGACTGAGGTGGATCGGGTAAAAAATTTGACTGTTAAGTTTTTTTTACATTGACTGTTCTGAAGGATTACATTATAATTTTTGGCTAATGACATTGTATTGGGCGAGAACTATGCCAACATTCTGCAGACAGCATTGTGTGATTTATTGCCCCTGTCACGCAAGACAAATGTTATCATAAACACAATTCCTGTGCCTAAAAATACTTTGATCAGGATACATTTAGTTGAGCATGCTAATAATCTCTTGCACTCTTTTATAAATAAAACTGCCAATAAGGATGTAAGAAACATATCGATTAATTTTCTGAATGAGCGCTTGTCATATTATCACTTAACCGCCACCAATCATGTGAATGTGAAAGGAAAGAAAATTATTGGTAACAGACTGGTGGAATTAATCAGGTATAAATGCAATTTGATAAACAAACCTAGTAATCTTTTAAGTGGAAAAGGTAATCTTACATTCTTACAAAAGTGGTTGAATAAAAGTAAAATCCAATCAGAACCAAACACAACAAAGGTTGCGAAAGGGAAGATCACAAAAACTACCTTCCTCGATAAACGGCTGCTGAAGGGGGGGGGGGGAATCTCTACAACCAAGTAAGAACAGTTTTTCAGAAGAAAATCAACAAATGGGAAGTATGAAAAGTCAATGAAAAGTGAAGACCATTCTCTTTTTTTTTCTTTCTAAATGTCCAGTCTATTAGGAATAAAATCAATACTCTGGAAATTCTATTGGATAAAATTCATTGTATTTGTATCCAAGTCACAAATTTGAATAAAAAAATCCTTCTTTTTTTATTCTATTGGATAGTTTGATATGAGATATTTTTCTTGTTAGTGAACATTGGCTTGTGGAGGCTGAATTGCTGCTCTATATACCTGCGGGTTTTGAACTTGCTGCCAAGTTTTGCAGGATAAATAGCTTACATGGTGATGCTGCAATTTTCCTTAGGAAGCAATTGAACCTTAATTACTCAGCCGTTGACTTGAATAGATTTTGCTTGGAAAAACAATTTGAGGTTGCTGCTGTTAGTCTTCTATCCTTGAGTGTTACCATTGTTACCATATATCGTACACTGGAATCGAATTGATATTTATATCGAGTTGTTTGCAGGTCTTTCTTGAGCAGGCTTAACCTGCAACATATTTTCATTTTTGGTGATCTAAACATAAACATTAGAGACTTGGATCGCAAAACTATGCATTTTTGGATGTGTTGAGATCTTATAACTGCTATCCTTTTAATGTGAAACCTACCAGATTGCACGCTTGTATTGACAACATTATCTCTAATGTGCCTAGCTGCGAGATTGAATTTGATGTGATCCAACCTCACCTCTCTGACTATGCTGGACTGTGGATGAAGCTGCCACTCAAGGGTTCTGCTGAAAAACTCAGTTTTATACCATTGCTACAAACTAGTTTCTATAGACTGTTAAATGAGAATTCTTTGTGTAGCCTTAAGCATAGATTAGGTGGTATTGACTGGATAGCTCTCACTGCATCTCATGACAATGTTGATGCGGCTTTTCAGTTTTTTCTTTGTACTTTGGTTGATTTGTACAATTGTCCCAGGTTAAAGAGAAACAAATTTAAGTTAATTCTTGTAAGAAACTTTCTTTAGTGCACTGGTACACACCATACTTGGAAAATCTGATATATTTACTTGTGCTCTGTTATGACTGTTTAAAGACTGATGCTGGTTATAGGGAAGTATACACCAAGTTAAAAAGGTTGTATAGATAGCGGGTTAATATTGCTAAGTGCCAAGCAAATGAGAAATATATAATGAACTCCGAAAATCAATGTAAAGCTGCTTGGAGTTTAATCAACTCCTTATCAGGTCGCCAAAAGTCGAAAAACTTCTGAACCAGATTTGCTTATGTCAGCATCTGATTTTAATAGTTATTTAGTAAATGTAGCTAATACAGTTGGATCTATTGATAATAATAGTGATGAAATTAATCTTGACCATATTGAGAAAAGTCAGCTTCTAATAACAATGAACATAAATCTTTCCAATGGAGAAAAATTTCAAATGTAGATGTCAAGAATGTAATCTCTAATAATTTAAGTAACTGTAAATCTGAGGATATCTATGGTCTCTCAAATTTTGTACTCAAGCAGCTAAGTGTTCAATTGCAAAACCCTTTGGCCTTTTTAATAAATCGGATGCTGAGAGAGGGAGTTTATCCCAGTTGCTTGAAGAATACTGTAACAGTGCCTATGTATAAGAAGGATGATGTGTCTTCCCTTGATAACTATAGACCCATCTCATTAATTCCTGTTATTTCTAAAGTTGTTGAAGGAACTTTAAAGTTCCAACTTGAAAATTATTGTGAGTCTAATAACTTGTTGTCCTCTTCTCAATTTGGGTTCAGAAGCTGCCTCTCAACTGTCAAAGCCATTGACAGTTTGGTTGCATATGTATTGGAGTGTTTTGAAGCAAAGCAAACTGTTCATGCCACACTTTTGGATTCAAGTAAGGCATTTGATATGGTTTCACACAAGATACTTATTGAGAAGTTGCTGCATTATGGGATAACTGGTCCAGAGATGTCCTTATTTAGGTACTACCTAATAGATTGCAAATTTTAAAATTTAATAATCAAAGCTCAGACTTTCTAACGGTACCAAGTGGTGTGCCTCAAAGCTCTATACTTGGACCTTTTTGGTTTGTTGTTTATGTCAATGATTTACCGGATTATATAAAAACTAAATGTATTCTATATGCGGATGACACAACCTTTTTAACTGTTGACAAAGACCCAGCAAAGATTAAGGATCTCAAAAGAGATACTATGTACAGGTCAAAGTGTTGGTTTAATTCTAACAAATTAATTGTTAATGATAAGAAGACCGATGAAATTTGTTTTAGCCTTTGTCACCCCAGCCAAAAAAAGTCTGTGAAACTTCTGAGAATTCATCTTGATCCCAGACTTATGTGGGATGCTCACAACGACTGTTTGAGTACCCGTTTAGCTAGAGTCACTTATCTATTAAGAAGACTAAAACTGTGAACTACTGACAGTTTGGTTGTAAAGGCCTACTTTACCTTCTTCCATTCCCATCTCATTTATGGTGTAACGCTCTGGGGAAATTCCTCAGATGCAAAAAAAGATTTCCTCTGGCAAAAAAAGCCATTAGAATCATTAAAGGGGTATCTGAACATGAGTCTTGTAGACCCCTCTTCATGGAGCTCAAAATTCTTCCTCTGGCTTGTATTTTCATACTGCAAGTCCTATTATATATAAAAGTAAATGTACATGAATACAAGCTGGGTGGTGATAAGCACAATTACCCAACAAGGAACACAAATTTGATTGAATGTGATTTTGTTCGGCTAAAAACAACTCAGTCTAGTTTTAAATACTTAGGAGTAAGGCTGTTAGGAGTAACTGCCTGCCAACTTTGAGGCAATTCCCACTGGGTATTTTAAGTTGGTGTTGAATAAATGGCTAAGGAAAAAGAGTTTTTACACTATTAAAGAGTTTATGGAATGTAACATCAATGACCTTATATTTTAGTTTTGTGTATGAACTGTATCTTGTATTCTTAGTGGTCTGTGTAACTTATTATTAGTCTTATGTATATACCCTGTGTCTGTAATGTTGTAATTTATGTTATGCCTTTCTGACCATGTCTATTGCAATTGTACTTGTGTAACGACAATAAATGTTTCTATTATTTCTATTCTATTCTACAGACTCTTGGATTTAAGAGGCATAAATGCTCAAGTGATTCACACGTTCAACAATGTGGAAAAGAATCTGGTAAGAAGAAATTTTCTGATGGAAATTGGCAATGTCCCTCGCAAAACCTCAGGTAATAACATTTTATTAATAATATATATATTAACATAAAAAATATAATATATATTCTTTCTTAATATTATAATTTGTATCCTTTATTTAGTCATTTTTATCTCTATGACTACCATACTAATCTTTTGTTTTCTTATGAAAGGAATGGAAGGCTGATTACTATTATTAGCCTACTTATTTTCTTTTTTTTTAGATAACACGAAGAACAAGTACGTATTGAAAGTCTGCCAAAAGAACTTAGGGTATCTGTGAATAAATTGGCTGGAAATGTACAACCACAGAATCAACCGATCCAGAATTCTAATGCAAAGGCGCGGTGCACCGTGTGCCTGAGACAAAAAGACGAGGATGTTTAGAAAAAAACATGTAATTTCAAAGATTTTCTTACTTTTTTCATAATTTTTCGTACAGTATTTCCTACACCAGGAAATTTTTTTGTTCATAAAAGATGTACGGTTTCTATGGTTTGTAATATTATTATTCTTGCGTACAATAAACAATATTACTTGTTTGCAATAAAAATTAATTTTACTTTGATTTACCCCTCTTTTACGCCTTTATTACATTTTGTCATGAAAAAATAGAGCATTCAAATTATTATTTTTTATTAATAAATGAAACTAGATAGAATCGTAAAAATTACATTAAAATATGAAGGAATGAATAAAGATATTATGTTAAAAATATAAAAAATAAAATATAAAAAACTTTTTTAATTCATATTTTTAATTGGGGGTCACTAGATCACCGCGCGCGCTTTGAGTAAAAAAAACAGGCGCGCATGCTTAAGGGCTAAAATAAAACTCTATAACTATTCTCATGAATACATATTATATTATATTTTTCTATTATAACACCGATTTTATACTTAGTAAAAATCAAACTCGGATATTCTTAATGTTTAATGAAAAGAGAAAAGGAAACGAAAATTTAAAGAAAAGGACAAAGAGCAATAGTCCTACACATTTTTCAATGAGAAATCAGTTTATTACAGCAAAAAATTACAAAGTACTTAATTATTATAAAATACAGTTCACTAAGAATATTTAAATACTACAACCACAAGAAACTTTGGTTCCTCAAGGCCATATAAATATTTTAATAAACATTGAAAATTGTGATTTTATAATTTACTGTTGATGTTTTTGGAGTCACTTTACTTGGTTAGATTCAAGCGATATGCAAAAATAAAATCAATAATTACGCTAGACTCAAAACAATACCAACTTCTTTCTTTGTGTATTAAAAATATTTGTTAAATTATTTCTGCTATTAAGTATATTTTCTCCAATTTTATAACTAACCTACTCAGCGTTGCTGGTTTAGGTTACAATCTCTTTCTTTATAAATTCATTGATACAAGTTGCATTATATAATTTAATGTTTTTGATAGTTTTGTGTTTATTGTCTAACCACATGGCCTATACAAATACGCTAAGACTATTTTAACCCTTAGTTAGTCGCGGGGGTTTGTCAGACCCAGAGCAGTGGGATATTTAGTTTTGCTTAGATGTTATTTTTAGGCACTGCTGCTGGTTGTCTCAGTACCTTTCCCCTACCCTTTGCCAATGTCACAGGTTTGACTTTCATCAGTGTGCTGCTAGCTGTTACTGTGTAGTGATTGTTTGTTTTGCCCTTGGGTCTACCAAACCCCCACGCGACTAGTTACAACATTTTTTGTTTTTGTTTCTTTTAGTGAAAAGTTTGTGTTTTTAAACTTCAGACGGTGTATACTGTAAAACAAATTATAGACGGACCAATTTGAAAAGGACTGTGAAAGAATTAGGTTACTTTTAGCAGATGTTCCTTCAGATCCAGTAGAACCTGAAAATGAAACTGACCTAGATGATAAGTCTGATGGTGAAATGGATTATTTGTGTGATCAGAACACAACACAGATACAGAGGAAAGTGTAAGTGAAGGTGAGAGAGAGGATTTAGGAGAGCAGTTTTATTTTATTGGGAAGGACAAAAAACTAAATGGAAGAAACAACGCCCTCCTCAAAATACTAGAACCAGAGCATGCAACATTGTTAATAATGTTGTAGCTTTGTTAATAATGTGTTTGCTTTACCATTTAGAAATTACTAAAAAAGGTTTCGGAATACAATTAGGGTGGAAACTCTCTCTGAATAATAGTTATTGATTGAGGTAGTTTTCTAGAATATGATACTAACTTTAAGGTAGTTCTTTAAGGTAGTTTAAAGTAATTGAAATTTACAAATTGTCACAGCGATAACTCGTAGTTGTTGATCTACACAATTCATGCCAAAAGTGGAGACTTTCCTGTTGTACCTTTCCAGTATTAATTTTTAAAGTTGTTCCGATTTCTAAATAACTCAAATTGTCTTCTTCTAATGGTTCCCATGTCACTTGTATTTCTTTATAATTTGGATTGCTGAAAAAGACAAATGTATACCAACTTATATTACAAATTAAATAATATTGTAACTAAAAATTAATCCATGTTTGAATAATTATTTTGCAGTTGAAATGCATGTGTGGCAGGAACCACCTTATATAATACAATTGCTCTGGTCATATAGAGATTTTTTGTTTGATTTTTTACTCCTTTGGCTTAGTTTTAATGCGTTAAAATATCGAGAATTGGAAGACTTCCTAATCATAAGCAAAATCAGTTTTTCGGAGCCATCCGTGTTAGCTCCGACTAAGAGTGTTATTCTTTCTTGGCTATGTGTGCCCTCACTGTTTCGTTCAACCTTAAAAATGAATGCCTTGTTAGGAATACATTTACAATCAAACCCGTTCCATCAACGATAAAACTGTCATTAGCAAGCGTTCCCTCAATCATCTGTAGCAAATCACTTTCCATAAACCAGCTGATTGTTCATCAACACTTCCACTTTCTCCACAGACGTTTTTTTAAAAAAATTGCTGTTTCTTTCCTAAAAACCTTCCAACCAACCACTAAAACCTTTAAAATAATGTTTGTCTTAAGGTGGAAGAGAATTTTTCTGCTTTTGCTCGTACAATCGACCCACTCAGTGGAATTTTTTCATCTTGTGCTTGTTTAGCACCACAAAGTTAATACTGGTCTCTTGAGGCCTGAAAGAAAATGTGTTGTTATAGTGTGGCAGCCCTGGTTGACTTAGATACCGCTCCGCCTCACTAGCTACCCCCTCTTACTTCTTCACAAAGCAAGCCAGTTTTCACTCAGTTCGAGTGGACGACTTGGTTGAGACAGTTTATAAATGAGACAGTTGAGACATCATGGATCAACCAAGTACAAGTAAAAATACAGTTTCGGTTCATGGTCCAGCATTAGGTAGTAGATAGTATCAATTGTATGCTTCAAGATGCACAAATTAGGGGCAATGACAGTGATATAGATGATCCTGTACACGACTCTGATTCAGACCTAGATTTTTACCATCGGAACAGGAACAGCAAGAAGACTTAACTGATGATAGTGATAAAAATAATGAGGACAAGGAAATGGAACATTGCTTACTAAGTACAAGCTAAAATAATACATGATAAAATAAATGTTGAAAAGGACATTAATAATTCCAGAGGTCTGTGGTCTGTAATTAATAATAAACTTGGTAAAAATAATAAAAAGACTGATACAATAAAGTATATTTATGACGATAAAAAAATAAAAATAAATGACCCAAATAAAATTTCAAACTGTTGTAATACATTCTTCAGTAACATAGGCACAGTTCTTAGTAATAAAATTCTTAAGCCAGATAATATTGAATTAAAACTTCCTACAACTAACCCTAAAACTATATTTCTATTACCAACTGATAAATTTAAAGTCCTTAGCATTAAACATGAAAATGAAAAGTAGTGGTGTGGATGGATTTAATACCAGAACTGTGGTTGCACTAGCCAATTGCATTGTGGGGTCCTTAGTACATAATATAATCAATTTAAGTATTGAAAAATCAGTATGGCCTGATGCACTTAAAAGAGCGGATATAAAACCTATCTATAAAGCTAAAGAAAGGCATAATATGTCAAATTATAGACCTATATCATTCATCTATAATTTAGCAAAGATTTTTGAAAAAATTATATACCGCAGACTTTTAGATTTTGTTATGAATAGTAAATTATTATCAAAAAGACAGTATGGTTTTTTAAGAAAACTGGGCACTAAGGATGCTCTCAATTTTATAACTAATTTAATTTATGAAAAACTAGACAAAAGTACACCCATCGCTGTGGCATTGCTTGTCTTTTCGAAAGCATTTGATACTGTTAATCACAAAATATTACTTAAAAAACTTTACAATTACGGCATAAGAGGTAAGGCACAAAATCTTATTTCCTCTTATTTAGAAAATAGATCTCAATGTGTAAAGGTAAACGACGTCCAAAGTGATTACTGTATTGTGCAAACTGGCTTTCCACAAGGTACTATTTTTGGACCATTATTGTTTATTTTATATGTTGACGACTTATTACTAAGCTTGCAAGAGGATGTAATTGTATCCTTTGCGGATGATACTGCTATAGTATCAAGGGGAAAAAATTGGAGTGAAGTAGAAAGTAAGATGAATAATTACCTTTATGAAGTAAGCAATTGGCTGGCTTTAAATAAGTTATCATTAAACATAGATAAAACGGTTTATATAACTTTTGGAAGCTTCTGCTCCAGTGTTCCTCACAGCTTAAAAAGCAGTGTCAATGGGGAAAATATATTTAGAGTTGAATCATGCAAATATTTAGGTATAATTTTTGATTATAATATGAAGTGGGATAAACATATTGAATATATACTAAATAAAACAAAATTCTTAGTTTTTATAAACTCTCTAAGATATTGAAGACTGAAACTTTGATGATGATATATTACGCCTTATTTCATAGCATAATACGTTATGGTATAACGGCATGAGTTGGAGCGTATTCTAATACTTTTAAATTATTACAAAATCATCAGAATAAATTACTAAAAATTGTAAATAAGGGAAAATTTTATTCTAATAACCCTATCAATTTAGATCAACTTTCGCTAGAATCATTAAAATATCATTACGAAGATTTAAAAGATAAATATATAAATTCAAATAGTATCACCAGTAATAGAAGTATTTTAATTCCTAAAAGATGTAAGACTATTAGTATTAAGAATAGTCTTATTAGGGCAATAAGCATTTTCAACTCCCTGCCTAATGAGTTAAAAGTCCTAAAAACTGAACATGGAAATAAAAACCAAATTAAAAAATGGGTTGCTGCAAATTTTAATTTATGCTAGATTAAGACAAGGTAATATATTTTTGACTTTATTTCTGTTGAATATTGAAAATGTATAAAATTTTATTAATTATTATATTACTGATGTTATAATTTAAATCTTTCCTAAATGTAAATTTACTAGTTTTAAGTTTTAGCTATAATTTTTTTTAACCCTACCACTAACAGGTAATTTGTTTACCTCTGTGGATTTATGTAATATGTTACATATATATTATGTGATTTTTTGGGCAATAAATAAGTATTGATTCTATTAACCTTCCTAAATTCATGTTACAAAGACACTAAAATGTTGACAGGGTTCGAGTTAACCAAGGATTTTGCCACGGCGATGACTCAAAAAATATTAGAAAAAGACAACAGTTGTGCCCAATGTACACCGAGAAATTAAAGAAGCAATCAAGAGAAGAGAATGTGAAAGCCAGTGGAGATGAGTTCTACAACAAACAGTGAAAAGTTCTTAATTTTCGAGGAAGACGAGGCTGTTTGTGGCAAACTAACTAATAGAGATTGTAAATGATGAGTTAACCAACTAGGCAGAACACTCTCCAAAAGAAGAGGTCGTGCAAG
>JAGFPH010005889.1:73873-88531 GCA_018207615.1 Philaenus spumarius
CCTAACCAAATTTAACCTATTTTAATCAAATTTAACCTAAATTAACCTGGTTTATCCTAACCTAATGTAGCTACACCTAACCTAGCCTAACAACCCTAATCTAACTTAACCCTAACCTAACTTAACCCTAACCTAACCCGACCTAACGTAACCTAACCTAACCTAACTAACACTTAAAGAAAATGCTCAATTTCTGACTCAGGGTAATTAATTGAAGGGGGCGAGGTCAGGATTGGGGCGTTTTCATACAAATATGGTTTGACTGTGTGTTTGAATCCTAATCAGATTTTATGTTTACAACATTTACAATGAATTTAATTTCCTTGACTTATTAACTACAGTTAATCCTAGTATTAGATCCTTTATCGCCGTCATTTATGACTCTTCGTGTTACCCTAGGATCATCGAAGAGATTACTGGAGATTATCTTCATTTGAATTTCATGGCAAGGAACGGCAACTACTTTAACTGGCCACATAAGCCAAATCGACAGCAAGTTGCAATCGAATCAGTTTTATGTGAAATTGAAGAAACCCCTAAAAAGTTTCTTCCCGAAATTACGCCTTTTCCGATGAAAAAATTGCGGAAATTAATGAATTTTGCGAAAAAGAGCTGTTGTAAAATTTAAAACTTGTAGTTATATTTCTTATGTCAACTTTTTAACATTAAACAAATTTTTAAACAGTTGAGGACCAACTAGACGTTGAAAACCTATTGTTATATTAGAATTAGATATTGTTATATTAGTATATTGTATCTATCTCATTAGTATTGGGTTCAAATGAGCGCCAGTTGTGGTCAAAGTCGCCGGTCGCGGTCAAAGTAGCGCCAGTCATGGTCAAAGTAGCGCCGGTCGCGGTCACTATATATATACCATCCATATACTCCATATGCATCACAGTTGATCTTGTACATAGGTATAGTATTTTTTCTACTTGCATTAAGAATTAAAAAAAAAAGGTTTCAATAAAATATTTTACTTAATGTCTACATATGTCTATTTAATAACTAGCTTTAGCTATCCTTACCAGCTTCAGTTTCAAATTCCGATTGCACTGCTTGTATTAACCACATATGGTGGTGGTATGGGGGGGGGAGGGTGCGACCTCAAATCAGTGTCCAAAGGGGGGGCACAGATCCTGAAAGGTGAGAACCACTGTGTTAGACAGTGGATTTGTTCTTTTTTCCTTTTAGCAATTTTATTTTCACTATTGCAATACATTCCATTTTACATGACAAATACAGCTTGTTTTGTAGAAAAAGTTAATAACTCAAGAGAAATCAACAGGGATAACGGTATTTAGAACAAATATGTTTTCAGTAGCCTAACTACTCTACTCTTATAACTTTACATACATCCTTTAATAGTTAGTGGCAGGGAATGCTATTTTATCTTGCTCTGTTCTCATAACTGTTTTAATTTAATCTTATCCGAGGAAGTTTTTTTAACCCGCGGTTGGTCGACGGGTGAGCGCAGCGCTCACTTCAAAAGTTTATTTAGTCTAAAACCTACGTAGTAAATTCCTATCATCGCCAAACGTAGGGTAGCTGCCTATCGATGTTTAGTGGTGGGGAGAAACCTGTTTACATTCCACTAGTTGACCTTCAGTTGTCGGCAGATAGTCATTGTGAATAGTTTACCGCGAGACTGAGCGTCCCGCTCACCCGTCGACCAGGCGTGTTACTGTTTTTGTGAAGTACATTTTATATTTACGCTAATAGTTTTAAAGTTTATTTTATGTTTAAGTTTTTTTTTAAGTTTATTTTATCTTTTTGCACACTTTTTCCTGTGACAATAAGTGCGTTTATATCATTATGAATATTGAGGACCAAATTTCAATGTGGTTAGATGAAGATTTGGATGAAAGTGGTAGTGTTTATGAGGAAGCCTCTGAAGATTCTGAGCCTGACATTGTGGAACACGATGACTATGACAGCGGAAGTGTACAGTCTGCAGAAGAAGAAGATGATGCTCAACCACAGATTGCACGCCCGCAATACATAGGTAAAGACAATGTTACCATGTGGAATATTCATCCCCCAAACCAACAAAGAAGAAGACTAAAGAGAAACATCGTACTGCATCTACCTGGAGTAAAAGCTTGTGCTAAACAAGCTACAAAAGTTGATGAGGTATGGATACTATTTTTCCCTGACGATGTTATAGAAGAAATAACACTCCATACCAATCAACTTCTAAGTGTAATTAGGCAGACTTACACTAGACCTGCTGATGTAGTGAACACTAACACGCAAGAAATAAAAGCACTCATAGGTTTGCTGTACTTAGCCGGTAGATTAAGAACTTCTCAAACTAATGTCGTTGATTTATGGGGTACTGATGGCACTGGTGTTGAGCTATTTAGACTAGTTATGTCATACAAAAGGTTTTATTTACTATTGAGGGCACTTAGATTCGATGACGCAGCCACCAGGAAAGCTAGAAAGGTACTAGACAAATTGGCTCCGATAAGATCAGTTTTTGAAGGTTTTGTAGAACGTTGTAGGTACAACTTCACTGTTGGTGAATATATAACACTTGACGAGATGCTCGAGTCCTTCCGAGGTAGATGCAATTTTCGTCAATACATGCCAAAAAAGCCAGCAAAGTATGGCTTGAAAATGTTTGCTGTAGTTGATGCACGCTTGTACTATACCAGCAACCTTGAAATTTACTGTGGTAAACAACAGCAAGGGCCTTATTTCGTAGACAATAAACCAAGTGGTGTTGTACGAAGAATGGTACAATCTATGTACGGCTCTGGACGCAACATTACCATGGACAATTGGTTCTCATCCATTCCAATTGTAGATGAACTAATAACGAAGAACTTGACTACAGTCGCAACTTTGCGCAAAAACAAAACGGAACTACCGCCAGAAGTTGTAAACACTAGAAAAAGGCCTGTAAATAGTAGTCTTTTCGCCTTTGGAGACAATAAAATGATAGTCTCATATGTACCAAAAAAGTACCGCAACGTCATATTAGTATCTAGTATGCATGAGTCAGACGATATTGACGAAACAACCGGGGAACAAACTAAACCAATAATTGTGACCTTCTACAATCAAACAAAGAATGGTGTAGATGGTGTTGACCGCATGAAGACGCAGTACTCAGTAGCATGTGTTTCTTTGCGTTGGCCACTTCGCATTTTTTATTCATTGCTAGACATTGGTGCCATAAATGCACAAGTAATTCTACATTGCAACACTGAAAGGAAGATGCTAAGAAGGGATTTCTTGAAGAACCTGGCTCTTGAACTAACCAAAGAGCACATGACAACTAGAGCTACAAACAGTGGAATCAAGAATGATTTAAGAATGCAATTGAAACGAAAACTTAATATGCCAATGGAGAACCAAAATAAGCAGCCTGTTCATAACAAAGAGAGGGTTAAATGTGCATTTTGCCCAAGAAAGAAGAATCGCCTCACAACTGTTAGATGTTTTAAATGTTTCGTGCCAATATGTGGAGAACACACCACTACTATTTGTGAACCTTGCAAGGAACGAAATAATCAAGTTGAAGAAGACTCTGACTAGCTAGAGTATGTTTCCAAACTTTTTGTTTTATTTTTAAATTTTGTTTCTATAAATACTTTTTTGTTCAAGAGTTAAAACTATTTATTAAGTTGTACAACAAACATTAAAATTTTTTCATGATTAAATATATTTTGTAAAAACCTGTTTTTTATTTATAAATTTATTCATATTAATTATTTATATTTTATATACACCTGTATATGGAGGTTATTGGTATATTGGTGCCAAATGACTTGTGGTTTTAGATAAATTTACAAAGAAACACTCAATCATTTTTTAATATTTTATCCTTTTGAAGTATTGAATAAACTGAAAATAATAGTTCCTAATACTCTAATAATGCATGTTTTATTTTTTTTGTATATGTATATATATATATATTGTGTGCTAATTTCCATAAAAAATTTATACAATATACATGTGAAGATTTATGTAAACAAGGTAAAATAAACACAATACACCGGAGTGAGCGCTACGCTCACCCGTCGACCAACGGCGTTACTCACGTGACCTCGACCACTCGCGGGTTAAAATATCTGGAAAGACACTGCCTTTTTGAACAAGGCAATGGTTTCACAGCTACGGTGAAACACGTAACATATAGTTCCAAGTAATTCACAAAACCGTAAATGAATATTCAAAAACTTTAAAAAGTATTTCTTCAATCTTTACACCCAAACGACACAGAGATTCAAACACATCATTTAACAATGCACTATAGTATTTCTTTAAATATCCCAGCAGTATATTCAATTCTGAATGCTCAATATGAAAATGATTAGTAAACTCTCCAAAGCCCCGCAAGTCGACTCAAACAACCTCATGCGCATAAGCGACGTAAGGGTGGAAGCTACTTCAAAAGCAGTAATTCTTCAAGACAGCGATGGCGTATTGACGTGCTTAAATAGTTTGATAGTGTGGTGCAATAAATAAAATGTAAAACCAGTGTAAATATTAGTGTGTATTATTTCAATCTAAAAGTCAGTGAATATGTAATTCATAAATCAAATCAAGTTCGTCTGTTAACCAAATTAATAATGTTTAAGTTACACACATCTTCATTTAGCAAACCATGCAGCCATAGGCCAAGTGTCAATGAAAATTAATTCAACCAGGTTTTATTAAATCATTGCTTTACTAAATTGTTACGTACGATACTTTTCAGATTTCATTGAATTTCCCATATATATGTGTATAATGTGTTAATAAGTTAACTTCCAGTTCAATTTTTAATTTCACAAAGTAATATCAAATTTTAACGTATCCTAAATGTATAATTTAACTAAATGCATTTGAACTCTTTTACACTTTAATTAAACCTTAGCCTATAAAGTTTTACAATACTTCCAGAGTTAATAATGTTAATTGTTTACTATATGTAAAGACAAGTATGTTGAATATCAGCTTTTCTCATAAAGCATATTTTCATCATCATTAAATCTGTTCAACTGCAAACCAGCATTGTTGTATTAACAGGCATATTTAAAAGTTAACAAGTTGTTTTAACATGAAAACTAGCTTCATGTGCTCATTACCGCTGTACATCAGTTTCCTAAAATTAATCTGAATGCAAAAATTCTTAAAACCACTCCAAAAGGTTATGTGTTCAAATCATTTTTATAAAATGGCACATATAATTAATTATAAATAGTTGCATTTTTAATTTCACAGGATTATTTTAATAACAATTATGTCAGAAAATACTGAGGAAGTTTTTTGTTTTATTTAACAGATTATATCTGGTTCAAGTCCAGGGTTTCACCTTTCAACAACAACAACTAATCATGAAATTGTGCTGATTTGCATATTATAATTGACTTTCCATTGATGCAATGTAACTGTCATTAACTTTACTGTAAAATAACTTATACAAAACCATTGTATTTGACCTGTTAATAGATCCAAAGGGTTAAATCAAACTATTTAAAATTCAATTTAAAAATTATTAGGTGTGGCATAGCATGCACATTTTTTGCTCATGTCCTTAACGGACTAAATCTTTAAAATTCTATAGTTAATAACATATTTATTTTATTTTATACAAATACATTTTTTGAATGTAGGCTATTAATTAATTGGTTTATTTTCTTTTTTACACTCTTCCAAATTTTACCTAAGGGTAAACTTTATTTTAAAACTTAAGTTAATAGTATTAGAATGATGTATCATATGTATAAAGAAAAATGTTTAAAACAAACATGTAAAATCATAACTGAACTTATAAAATATTTTGTTCATTATAGCTTTGAATATCTCAAATTAATGTATAATATATTTTTTTTTTCATTTAACCTTTATTTATAAACTGTCAAACTTGTATAATGTGTACAATTCTTTTTTTGGTGTCAAATAGAGTTTTCAAAGGACATCTGAGAAGTCAAGTAAGTGATTGACGTTACTTTTTTTATTGACATATGAACTCTCTTTAACCATAGTTTTATTATAATCCCCTTAAACGGGCCTAATCACCTTCCACTTAAGTTTAATTGAGATAACACTCAAGAGTGGTACCTGCGTAACAGCGTTAACTGATATAACTGAAGGAACTGATGAATGGACCCCACCTCACTCTACCCTATCTAGCATGGGATAAAGGGGTGATTTATCATGTTTGAATATCATGTTGAATGTTTGAATACAATGGCTCCAAGTACCTAAAATGATATACCTAAGTATTTAAATGATATACCTGCATAATTATTTTACCGAAATTCAAGTAACAGTACATTCTAGTTCAATAGTTAAATACTTTCGTATGTGTTTGATATTATTTACAAAATGTTCAAAGTTTACATTAAAAAGTCAGATTTTTTTATAAGATTTTACTTTAGTTGTTTTTTTATTACATATTATTTTGGCAACTTGGGCCCCAACGACTGTCACAAGGCCTACAGGGACCTTTTCTCTACCACTGTTAACATCCAATTACAACCTACCAGTAAATACAATACTTCCATCAGCGTCCAGAGTGCCAATGATCAAAGGAACTCCACCATAATTGGAATGTATTATTTCTGCAGGAGGCTGAGTAATAAATGCATCATCACCGCCCGAGCTTTCAGCACAAGGAACAAAAAGAGCCATGTTTAAATTCCTTATATTTTGAAGCTGCAAAAGTAAAAAAAGCATTGTTGCATGTCTTCTTTGAAATAGAAAGGAATCGTACAAAATATAATATTCAACTTCATTAGGAAAGAAAGTTTATATTTTAAATATGTTTATAATATACTTGCTAACTTCAACTGATTTGTCTTATTAATTATAAGCCTTGACAATATTCATAATAATAGCTTTATTGCTGTTATATACAATACATGTAATAGGCAATAGTCAAATTGGATTATAGTTTGGTACATAACACTGGATTATAACATGGCATCATATTCATCAACATGAATCATAATCTTAGAATCATCCAACAGAAAAATGTGTCTAAATATTAGAAATAACTGTAACTTATATGAATTGCATGATCATATTGAATAGGATAAATCTTAAAGCAAATCCCTATAATAGACTTCACTATATTGTCAGTATTCCATCAGGATCAATCAATCCTCATTTACAAATCAGGAGAATAAGGGAGAGTACAAAACTGACTTGTTTTTTTGTATATGTAATGATTTAAGCAAATGTTATTACTTACACTTTGTTGATATAACAATTGACCAGCATGGGTCAAATTAGATGCTTTTGCATTCATAAAGAAATCATGTAATTCGCTTACATCATTTGTGTCAAATGCCATTATTTTGGCAAGACTAATTGCAGTTGCCTTTGGATTTGGATTAAAGGCCCAAGGGCTTAAAGCAGTTCCACTTTGAATAATGGCTCTACTAAATAATCCTGAAAACATTACAGTTATAAATATAATTACATATACAATTTAAAGAAACTTTATAAAAATGCACTTTATCTTGAAATATAAAAAGATGTTTCTTTTAGTAAAATAATTACTGTTCTCTTCTGGTATATATTTTATATAAGTGCATTTATAAATATTTTGTATTTCTTAATTTATTCCCAGGAAATAATAACCGCTAAGGTTTTTCGCCTTAAAAAAAAACTTTTTTTCTTGTTTTTATTTTCTTAAAATTTTACTGTAGGCTAATTACACTATTGAACATAAAAATCTTTTCAACTCTGTCTACAAGTAGATTTTGAATTTCCCATTTATTCCTCTCTTAAGTTAACCACTAAACAAATGTATTTGCCTTAACGCTAAGGGTTACTAATATATGCGAAAAAAAGGTTAGATTTGATAAATACCCAAACAAAAAATATTCAAAAAATACAACAAAAATGTTAAACTTTTAATTAAATTTGAAACAGTCTCTAAATTTAAATAATTTTTATATAAATATGTTAAAATCTAAATGGTTGAAAGATAAAAATATCAATTTACCTTCGAAATGCAAAAAAAAAGTTCAAATGTTGATAAACTAAAAAACAATCGCTTTGAAACGGGAATAACCAGTATCACATGAAAGCAGAGCTCTTTCTGAGGGTGAGACAGCAACAACAATACCTGTTCGAAAAGTCTACAACTTCTCCCACGTGTACAGCCATTCATGCTACCAATGACTCACATGATGCGTCTCCTGTTACATAGAAAGCTTCCCCAAAGACGCATATGTTGAGAACATGAGAATCCTGCGATGTGCCGATAGTGAATGGCATGGCCTCTTGAGCAGTTTTATATGTACCAAAAGCATCATAATACACAGCAGTTGAAGAGAACCTAGAAAAGGATGAGCCCAAAATGCTTACAATTTGATGGCTGTTTGCAGTCAATATCACATCCTGCTGCATCAGTCCAACCAAAGGAGCAGAGGAATCATGACCACACCAGGACGTAACTTCTTCCAAACTGTTTATGTGGAAGTCGTTCTGGTTATTGTACCGATATAAAAGGTCCAAAAATCTTTCCTACTCTGCCTGAATACTCTGTGAGCTTTGGCACGCAAGATTTTATAATTTTCTAGATTTTCTCCTGTCGGTTTCTATTAAAGGTCCTTAATGCTTTTCTTCGTAAGAGCAGAGTTTCTTCACATTTATTGTTCCACCAAGGAACTGGTGGACGTTTTGGTCGTGTTGAAGATTTTGGTATATTATTTTCTGCTGCTGAAATAATGGAATCTGTAAATATATCAACTGTTTCATTTATAGAAATACAGTAGAACCCCGGTTAACCGAACTTCGGTCAACCGAAACCCAGGTTAACCGAAACGGTTGAGAAATTAATTAAGCAAAAAAGCTAAATTAATGCTAAAACGCCCATGTAAAACCGAAACCATGCGCTGAGGGTTGCCACTTTGAGATCTCCTCAACAGTGCCGCTGGCCACGTGTTTTCCCAGGCATTGACCTTCCTAGAACTCCCCTCCACCCCTCCTGCCGCCGCTCTTTCACTTTTCACACACTTGCCATTTCAGTTGTGCTACTGTATTCAAGGAGTGAAGGTTGTGACACTAGCGGAAGTATAAATTCTTCTCAGTTCTTTAGCTTTTAGTAATTTAATCTTACATTGTTTTATTTTAACTCACTTAGGTTGTTTTTTATTGTTGAGTGTGAAACTTTAGTTTGTTAAACTTTAAAGATTCTTATAAAGTGACTTTAGGGCAGTTTTCAAAACAATGGCCGGTAAAAGAAAACGTTTCGTTGTTAACATAGCCGATAAACTGGAAGCCGTTAGACGTGAGACGTGTTGAAAATGGTGCTTTATTACGATATGTGGCAGCGGAATACAATGTCGGTGTTTCAACTGTAAGTGACTGGATAAAGAATAAAGAGAAACTTATTGAACATTCAACTAAAATTCCCAACCGTAAAACCATGAAAACTTCAGATTTTGAAAAAGTCAATGAAGCTTTGTTCTTGCGGTTCACACAACAAAGAGAAAAAGGTGTGCCTTTATCAGGACCAGTGCTTCAAGAAAAAGCCAAGATGTTAGCTGAACTTTTAGGAGACGATGGGAAAAACTTTGTTGCAAGCAGTGGATGGCTGTATAGGTTTAAGAACCGGTACGGCATTCAACAACTGACCTTATGTGGTGAGAAAATATCAGCTGATCATGAAGCAGTAGACGTGTTCAAGACAGAATTGGAAGAAATGATTGAAGGCTATATGTACGAATAAATATTTAATGCCGATGAAACCGGTCTGAATTTTAAAATGTTGCCAAAATCTTCGTTAGCCTGTGTTAAAGAAGTTACCGCACCAGGGCACAAAATGCAAAAATAAAAAATAACAATTCTTACAACAGCAAATGCGACCGGATCATTCAGACTTCCTCTAATGTGTATAGGAAAAGCTCAGAGACCTAGAGCTCTGAAAAACATTGCTCCTAACGCAAGTTCATAAATATTTTGAGTGAATGTACTTTGAAAGACCAGGGTAAAGAACTTATAAACATTGTCCAATCTTATGGTTTTGTGGAAACTGTTCACACTCCAACTAGAATTGTTAAATCATCCCAAACATGTATTGATAATATTTTAGTAAATAAGCGTGCTGTAGTAGAGGATGTTGTAAATCTATACTTGGGTATTTCTGACCACAATGCTTTGTTCATTGCTCTTGAATTAGGTGGCATTATACCAGGCATAAATAATTCCCTAAGTTACAGAATTTTCTCTGAAATCAATATGAAGCATTTTTTGAATAAGCTTGATTTTATTCCCTCTTATTATCTGGATAGCCTGAATTGCCAGCAAAATTTTGACTTGTTCTTGAATTTTTACAAAATGAATTTTGAGGAGTCATTTCCATTAAAAGTAAAACGTAATGTAAATGTTAAAAAAAAAAAAGATCCTGGATTACCCAGGGAATAGAAATATCCAGTGCTCATAAAAGGCAATTAAGTGTAATTGCCAAACAATCTGTGGATATAACTTTATATCTTATTTTGTAAAATATAAAAAAGTATTTAAATCTGTATGTAAAGCAGCTAAGAAATTAACTAATTGTAAATTAATTAAGATAGCTGATAACAAAAGTAAAGCTGTCTGGAATATTGTTAACAATGAACTTGGAATTAGTAAAATTAATAAGCAGTCTTTTCACGAACTATTGTTTAGTGGGAAAATAATTATAGACGGACGGAAGATTGCCAATCTCTTAAACGACAAATTTTGCAACATTTCTGATGATGCAGGGCTTAATGCCGCAAAAAGACAAAATAGCTTCTTTTTTAACTGCTTTTGATGATAGTCAGATTCCTAGATTTAGGTTCAGTACGATTTCTGTGTCTGCAGTGAAGAACGCTATAAATTCTCTTAAAAATAAAGACTCTTCTGGATGGGATGAAATACCGATAAGTTTATTAAAAAAGTCTAGTAATAAAATTGTGGTATCGTTGTGTGACATTATAAATCAATCTCTCAAATCCGGTATTTTTCCGTATCAATTAAAATATGCACAACTTAAACCGATTTTTAAAAAGGGAAATAAAAAAGATCCAAATAATTATCGTCCTATCTCAATTCTTCCTGCTTTTTCCAAGGTTTTTGAAAGAATTGTTTCTGATCACATGAGTGCCTTTTTTGAAGGCCATGGTGTTTTTGTTGGTGAGCAGTTTGGTTTTCGACCTGGTAAGAATACCACCTTAGCTATTTGTGATTTTATACAGGAGGTTGCCAGGGGCTTGGATGAATTGCGGAGCACGGCGGGGCTTTTCTGTGATCTGTCCAAGGCTTTTGATTGTATGAATCACGAGGTTCTTTTGTTGAAACTTAAATATTATAACTTTGATGAAACGTCAATTTGTTGGATCAAATCGTATTTGGAGGACCGATATCAAAGGACTATCGTCCATAGTAATAGTCTAATCTATCAATCAAGTTGGAAGAGAGTAAAGTGTGGTGTTCCTCAAGGATCAATTTTGGGTACTTTACTCTTTCTCATTTACATTAACGATTTTCCCCCAAATATTGGTTGTAAATCTATCCTTTATGCTGACGACACTACAGCAATTCTCAAAGCCCGGTCAAATAGCGACTTAAATTCTGTAATAAATAGTAGTACTTTTGATGAACTTTCTCTTTGGTTTGCTGTAAATGGTCTGAAATTGAACAGGGAAAAAACCCAGATTATTCATTTTAAACCTGCACAAAGCAGGAAAAAATGTGAAATCAATTGTCTTTTGGGAGGTAGGCAGACTGTGGAATCACAGACAACATTTCTGGGAATTTTGGTTGACAAGAATCTCTCTTGGAACCACCAGAAATACGGAAACTCTCTTATTTGGTCCTGAAATAAGGAAACTGGTCTATTATGCTTTGTTTTTCTCCAGAATTCAGTATGGAATAGAGGTCTGGGGTTTGGCATCAGACATTGCAGATATTTTTAAAGTGCAGAAAAAGTATATTCGGATTATGAATTTTGGTAGTCTTAGAAGTTCTTGTAGAAATTTATTCATTAATTTAAAATTGATGACTGTTCCAAGCCTTTTTATTTATAAGTGTCTTTTGCTAATTAAGAAACAAATAGATTTTTTCATTGAAAAGCAGAGCTTCCATGCATATTCAACCCGTAATAGGGAAGTCCTTAACTACTTAAACTATTCTACGCATCGGATTTCTATTTTTGAAAAAACACCTTTTACATTGGAATTAAATTGTTTAAAAAACTGCCCACTGATGTAAGGAATTTAGGTAAAAAAGAATTTAAAGCCAGCATTAAAATGTTTTTAATACAGACGGCATATTATTCTGTACAAGAATATTTAGATGAAAGTTTGGTGAAGTAATGGGATTTTGAAGAGAGTAAATTGCGGCTTATTTTTCTAGGTGTGTTTTAGTTTAAAATGGATATTGTAATTTTACGCCTAAAAATGGATGAAAAATGTATAGTTATGAATATTGTAATGTATCTGAATTTTTAATTTTGATTTGACTTTTGACCTGTTTTAAACTCCAGTTACCAACTGGTTTTTGTATGAAACGTTATGTGAAATAAATTATTTCTATTTCTATGCCAGTTTTTTATCGAGCACAGAAAAGTGCGTGAATGTCATTGGATTTGTTTGGAGATTGGTTCTACAAACAGTTTGTTCCAAAAGTACAAATTTTTTGACTGAGAAACAGTTTCCACACAAAGCTATATTGCTTGTAGACAATGCCCCATGTCACCCTGGGAATTTACAAGATGGCGACATTAAAGTTGAATTTCTACCACCAAACGTCACCAGTCTCATCCAACCAATGGATCAGGGCGTCATCGAGACTTTTAAACGCCACTACAGAGGGTTCCTTGTGAGACACGTCTTACATGAAAGTGAACACGAAAATAAGGATCTTACAGATTGCTTGAAAACTGTGAATATGAAAGATGTGGTATACTGGTGTACTGGTGTGGGACAAGGTTAAATCTAGCACACTCAAAAAAGCCTGGAACAAACACTTCGATGGCCTTTCAACTTCAGTTGACCAATGGGAAGACGAGGATTTCGAGACTCTGTCAGAGCTACTGCATAAAGTGCCAGGTTGTGAAACAATTGAAGAAGACCAAATTTTGGATGGGTTGGAAGCAGACGATTCCGAACTTGAGCTAACCGATCAAGAAATTGTGGATATGGTCACGGAGCCGGCAGCGCCTGATGCAGCAGACGACATTAATGGAGAGACGACTCACGATGAGTTCAGCCAAGTAACAACTGACGACGTATTCAATGCACTTGAGGTAAGATTATTTTCAGCACATTAAAACTTTATCAGCAGATTTAAATTGTCTAATTTTAGTTTTTGCGAGTTTTCTTTCAATTTTTTATTATGTTGTGAATATTTTTTCATTACTGAATTCGAAGTGGTCAATGTTTTTATATTTTGGTTAAAATAGTTGTAGGCTGATTACAGTACAGCAATGCAGTAATGAGAGGTGTTGTTGTAGGTGGCCCTTCGATTTGTGGAGCAATCATCTGATGCCAATCCCGTTAATGAAGAGATGGCGAGATAAGGCTGCTCGGAAACGCTGTACGAATAAAACTCAAAAATCGATGTTCGATTATTTTAAGTTAAACTAGATACTGTTTCCACTTGTGTCTTACTATACAGCTGCGATATTGTAAATATGTTAGTCACATATATTTAATAAAGTTCTTTACATTAAAATAACGTGTTTACATTATTTAATTTAGCCAAAAACCATCCCAAACTCCATAACCATGGCTTAACCGAAAAAATGTATTATCTGAAACAACTCTGCCCCCATTAGTTCGGTTAGACGGAGTTTTACTGTATGTTGATTATTTTCTGGCAATGCAAATTGATTTGTAAAATAATTCCATTTTGGCTTTATTTACTATCCATCGAGGTGTTCGGTTGTTCAGAAAAGAGGAGTCATTAAAGGAAATTTTTATAGGGGTATGGTCGCTGCCATACAAATCTGACATCACTGTCCACTCAAATCTTGTAACTAGCAAGGGACTTCAAAATGACAAGTCTACTACTGTCCAACCTCTTGTCGAAGCAACTAAGTGTGTTAACGATCCGTCATTAAGTAAAAACAAATCTAAATCGGATCGTATCCTCTCAACACGGATACCCCTTGGGCTGCAGGTTAAGAATCCCCACGAATAATGATGTGCGTTGAAATCGAAAAGCAACAGAATTGGAGCAGGTAATTGGTATATTAAATCCATCAAGTCGTTTGTTTGGACGGTATAGCATGGTGGCAGGTATAGGCTGCATATTATTAGTTTTATGGGAACAGCAACTCGAATTGCTACTGCTTGTAATGGCATAACCAGTTTTACAGGAACACCATCCAAAGAGTTGTGAGCAAGTATGGCACACTACCTCTTGCTCTCTCCTCTGTAACAAAATCTGACCTGAAGACGGAATACCCCCTTAAATGTAAAAAAAATGAATATTATGAAGATGGGTCTCCTGGAGACAAATGAATAGCGGCGATGTGTCTCGCACAAGAACTTTCGATCTTCCATGTGACTCCTAACACTCTTTAAATTCCACTGAACCACATTCATATTTGGGATCGTGGACATAGAAAATTAATGATTAATTTATATTTTGACAGTGCATATTATATATTCAGATAAATATAGTACATATTCAAATTAAAATAAATAAATATTAGATGGGACATGGTACCTTTGC
>JAGFPH010005890.1:0-16878 GCA_018207615.1 Philaenus spumarius
CATAATATATTTTATTTTTTCGTACCGAAATATGTATCGAAATTTGAATTTGTAACTATTTTTTTTATTGAGAAATAACGCGTTCCTTACCTTTCTTGGTTTTTTAAAGGTTTTTACTGTTAGCGGCCACCTACCACCAAGGGGGACCTAGAGACTTCATTTTAGGTATGTACTCATTGTATTTTCGATGATTTTGTGATAGTTAGTCACTCAGTCGGATCTCACAGATATGTTACATGTAGATGTAGGTCGGAGGAATAAATATATGTCCAGAGATTTGTTAAGGAATGATTCAATGAGTCGGATCTTAAAAATTATGTTATGTACATAGTAGCACATGAATAATAAAATAGTTCATGCATGCATACGGGGACTGTGTGCCGAAAAAAAGGTTGTCGGGAAAATAGTGCATGATCGCGCCGCGAGGTAGCGCTAGGGAGAAATCATTGGTAGCATTGATGTTTCACACAGCTTCCGTCGTTTCCCCAATAGATAGCGCCACTATCGTCGAATTTCCAGTGGAACGAAATATTGCATTGGATGGGAGTTCTATTAGGCTATCCAAATACAATGATAGTAGTATGGAAAAATAAATAATGTTTTTGTTTGGTAAAAAGAGCTGTAGTTTGCGGCAGAACTTCCAGTGTGTGTTGTTTATAAAAATATTATTTGTAAAATTTAGTTTTATTGCATGCAAAAACTAGAGGATTCTACCCCATGCTCGCTTCGCTCACCATCCGTGTAAGTTGTTAAATCACTAGATAAAGGAACTGTAAGAAACTATACACCAAACATGGATGACAACGACTAATCAAATTACTTTTCAAATTTGTTATCCAAACCGTTAAACTATCAGAAGTAAACAGTTTTGTTAACGAACAACCTTAACCGTGCCATGTAACACCAAATTTGATTAACTAATTCCCTTTATTGTGCCCCGCCTAATAAAAAGGGAAATATTACAAAGTCGCACTTCCTGTCCAAAACATTCTCGCCCTGAATAAGCAAAGAAATCAGATATTGTTACATTAAATGCGTATCCTTATATATTTATTATTTCTGAAATTTTTAACTTCCCGCTAAGAAAATTGAAAATTTTCAAAAATCGGGAAGTTATTGGTTTCACCCCGTTTTTCGAAAATCGAGTATTCATCAGATCTCGACGTTTTGAGGTCCTAGGAATCTTCCCTGACCACTCCCGAGAGGGTGTCACCCTGTCTGTATGTATGTGTGTGTGTGTGTATGTAAGTATGTGACCCTCTTATAACTTTTGAACGGCTTAACCGATTGGATCCTACCAAACGGCGTTCTAAAGAGTTCCATCAAACTTAGATTTCCTAAAAATTTCAACTAATTCGGACCGGTAGGTTCTGAGAAATTTCGAAAAAACTAAGAAATAAAAATTTTTCAAATCAGGTTTTTTTGGAAAAACTTTTAAACGGCTTTACCGATCAATTCCAAAATCTAATCAGCTTTTAACCTTGAAAAGCGACGTCGATCGCTACCAGTCCGGTCAAAATCGGTTAATTCGTTCGTGAGATATCGTGAACGAAAGAAAATAAAAAAAGTGTTTTTTCTCAATTTCTCCGAAATTTTTCATCAAAAAAATTTTTGTTGTCGATTCTTTCCCTTTTTTTGGGGATTTTGGATTTTTTTGGGGGTTCTAACCTAACCTAACATTTTTTTGGTTTTTTTTTTGAAGATTTTTGATTTTTTGGATTTTCGGATTTTTGAAGATTTTTGATTTTTGGAAATGTTTGAAGATTTTGAGAATTTTGGATTTTTGATTTTGGGGAATTTTGGGGCGCCATCTTGTTTTGTAATAATTAATATTAAATTTAATTATTTGCTTTGAAAAAAGTTTGGGTGGCCCCGAGAGTCGAACTGGGTATCACCATGACCCGAGTTCACAACGTTAGCGGTTAGGCTACGTCGACTCTGTTAAGAAGGTCTCGTGAAGTATATATGTTTAACATCCGTCATCAACCTTGTATCAGATACAAGGTGTTATAGTGTCGTTGGGATATAGTATACATTGCATTATAACAACCCGAACATTACCGATCCTTCCCGAGTAAATCCGAATCGGACTTAGAAGAAATTAAGAGCTTTAAATAGTGTCGTTGGGATATAATATAAATTGCATTATATAATCCCGAACATTACCGATTGTCCCCGAATCCAACCGAATCGGACTTAGAAGAAATTAGGAGCTTTAAATGTTATAGTACTCTTGTTATATAGTATAAATTGCATTATATAATCCCGAACATCTACTATTAAAATTGAAAACTTTTTATATATTATTATAAAAATATAAATTATAAGTAATATTTTAATATAATAAAAAATTTCAACTGCGTTGTAATTAAACTTAGCGGGAAGTTACAGGGATGGCCTTTAGGGTCAACCGTTTTCCAAATTTGTTTTGTCGCTAAGCGATACCTCCCTTAATTCTTTAACAAACTTATTTATGCAAGCATCATTTTAAAGTTTATGTTCCCTGCTATTGACGAAAAATAGACAAACAACTTATAATTCATGTTTTCATTACAAAAATTGATTTAAAAACTTTTAATCTATAATTCATGTGGTTCCTAAAGAAAGGCGCCATCTATTAACAATCTGTCTAACTAATATGACAGCTGTTACTTATATGTTTTACATTCTATATGTAAGTAAAAGGACGATCAACGTAAAGCGTTATAAATATTTATAAACTGTTGTCAAATTGAACCAACGTAAATAAATAAGCGTAATTTACTTAATTAAATCAGTGTATTAAACTAGGTACGTAGGCCTACTCCTAACATGGGAAATATTCGCACAGGTCAGGTAGCATAATTTATCAGGTATTATTAAACAACTAACGATCGAACATGTCACTTGTACTTCACTTTTTCACGGGAAAAAATATGAATTCGGCATTACATAACAATGCATTCTCCCGTGTATAACCATGAATTCGCCAAAACATAGCTATGCATTCAGTAATAAATAACTATGAAGCAGCCCTTACTAAACTATGAATTCACCCGTACTTTTGTACGTACTTTTATTTTTCCTCTTACACATCTATAAAGTCGTCTGTATGTAACAATAGATTTACCCATATAACACTATTAATTAATTAATCTTTTCCACAATGATTTGCAAATATTGTCGCAAATCTTTAGAGACTGCAGGTTTTCAAATTCTGGTTGGATTCGTCCCTTCAAATGTTCAACATAACGAATCTTGACAGAATAAACCTCATTTTTTAGAATACCAAAGACTGAAAAATCAATGGGTGTGATATCCGGAGATCGTGGAGGAAATTCTATAAGTTCAAATTCATCCATCAAAGTTTTAATTGAGAAAGTCTTTCACAATAAGTCCATAATGAGGCTCCATCTAGTTGCCGTATCAACTTCTTCTCTTCTGTAGTTACAGACACTGGCCTACCTGAACAAGAAAGCTCCGCAAATGACATAGTCTTTTCGAATCTTGATTTGCGAATACGTTGTCGAGATGAAGGTTCGACATTTGGGAATCGTTCCACAAACGAATCACAACCGTCATTTTAATTATGGTCATATTCCTATTATTATTGTAACACTAATACACAGTGATCTGTATTTAACCTATTTATCGTTGATTAAATAACATACAACAAACAATAACAAAATAACCTCACACTGCTGATCAACTAACGTATGCGTAATTGTTGTCGAGTTCACAACTGCAGTCAAGTTCACAACACGCTACGACTACGCTAGGCAAAACAATGCCTAAGGATTGCTAGTGACAACTGACTTACGGCCCATCCTGTATCGAGACAGTTCCCCTTGTATAAGTCATATATCATTGTCGACTTTGCAAGCAACTTTGGTGAACTTCGGCCAAGATTTCGAAGTGCATGATGAATGTGTTTGTCTAGAAATAGTTGCGATAACTTTTGTTGATTCGAAGATTCATATATAAAGTAAGTATCAAGACAACTGGAATCATATATCACCAACAACTGAACAGGTTTTCATGAATCGTCTGCCAAATAGATTATTTTATTAACTGTGTTAACTTATTAATTATTTTTATCTACATTAACATCGGGGAAAACATTGCATTGTTTGTACGGTTATTATGAATTACCGTCTGAAAAACTGCAGAAGGCAAATCGTACATCAAACTAATACTCGGCCAATTAAAACCTATATAGTAACTTTACTAACATCAATCATATATTATAAATTAAAGCGACTTGTTATATATATATATATATTATAAAACATCTTTCATGTATTAGAGAATATATATTGTATATTTCATAAATACCTGTGTATCACTTTTTTGTGCTGCTCACAGTCCTGCTTAAAGTCTCTATAATTCAACGACACAACGATCGTTTCGCCTTTCGATCAGGCATTTTCAAGTCACTTTAATTCATAAAAAATGATTGGCATTATTTTAATGCACGTCAAGAGTAACACATAAAGTACACACTAAACATTACACAACACAATTAAAATTAAAAAAAAAAAACAAATTTAAAAAACAAACGAACGAATAATAATTTAATGTACATAAATCACAACACACGTGGCCTAAATATTCAACAATTACATTTATTAGACTTGTACATGTACTCCTGTCTGTTACTGTTTGGGTTTGAAATAGTAGCTGCATAAATATGGAATTGTTCTAAAACGTTCATATTCGGTCCTTTGGAACACTTGTTCAAAATGTGCATTTTTACTTTCTCCACCCTATACGTAGTATATGGAGAAAGTATTGTTTTCGTAAAAATGTTTGAATTTGAATTTTCAGTTGAATTATCTGTTTTGGTGCTCCCAGAAGCCCAAAAAATTGTTTAGTGCAATTATCTGTGTTGGTGCTCCCTGAACCCAAAAATATTTTTAGTGGAATTTTTTGTTTTGGTGCTCCGTGAACCCAAAAAAGTGTTTTTAACGTGGTGTCTGTCTGTCAGTGTGTCAGTATGTATACACGACCAGAGGGGACACTTTTGGTCCGATTTTCATGAAATTTGGTATGTAGGTACTAAACCCTAATATCTCCAGGCGTTTTTTTCATTTTTTGGAATTTTTAATTTTGAAGGGTAATTTACCCCTAAAAACCAATAAAAAACGACAAAAATGCAAATTTCACAAAAACGGCTCTAACGATTTTGATCAAATTTTCAGTATTTATAAAGCTTAAGGTGCCAAACAAAATGACACCACCCGCTTTTATCAAAACTTCGGCGTTTCATAATTATGGGGAAATGTTAAAAAATAAACAAGTTTATGTTGTCAATCTAGCATCACGGCGACGGCCGCACGGGGTAGCACAACGGTAGCGAGGACGGCCAGTAATTCAAAGGTCGCGCGATCGAATCCCGCCTGGGACAATAACTTTTTTATACGATTGACGTAGGTAGAATATTATTTTTTTGTTTTGTTCTAAAAAGTAGTAAATAAAATGATTAAAAACAATATTATTTTGACTACAGTAAGTTGGGAGAAAGTTTGTGTCAGTTAACTGATACCGTTTATTTTCTGTATACTGCTATATTCATGTCCAGTTTCCAATAACTGTTCTGCGTACTTGGATTGGTTGTGTGCTCTGCTATTATGGATATGTTCCTTAAAACTTGTTTTGAATGAACGTCCTGTTTGTCCGATGTACTGCATGCTGCAGTCATCGCAAGTTAAATTGTAGATGCCGCTCGCATTGTAAGGACAGTCCGTTTTAAACTTTGGTTTAAGTGCGTTTTTTAGGTTATTGCTAGTTTTAAATGCTAGTTTGTATCCTTGTTTTTTAAATAATCTTTGAGCAACATTATCCAATATTCCGTGATAGTTTCCCACGTAGCACAATCATGTCATATTGCCGTGGAAAACACGTTTAGCCGAAACGTCAAGAAACGGTTTTAATGGTACGTCAATATTCCGCCCAAATGTCACAGCGATAAGATAGTTAAAAAGACGTTGCAAAATAGTTAAAGATTAGGTAAAAAGACGTCTAAACCTCGTTGTTGAGGTGCCGTAAATAAATCGTTGGATTCTCGTCATCTTAAGACGTCATATTTTAGCTAAAAACTCGTTGAAAACTAGGAAATATGACGTTACTGTACAATGGTAAAATGACGTTGTTGTATAACGAGAAATAGACGTTACTCCATAACGGTAAAAAGACGTTATTTCAGAACGGCAAATATACGTTCTTCCAGAACGGTAAAAAGACGTGATACCGAACGTTAAATAGACGTTACACTAAAACGTCAAAATGACGATCCATTAGAATGGTTAAATGACTAATAAAAGTACAAAATGATTCCAGTCAATAAAATAATCTAGATACAAATTATTGCCGAATGATTATCTAAAATGGGAAAGAGTGCTTTCAAATTTTGTCATATTTTGAAAAAAAAATATCTGTCAAAATATGATTAAACAGGAAAGACATTGCATTTCCCTCATTTATATAATTACATCCCCCAATTAATTGTTGTATACCATGTTATATTTATTTGCCAAGGAATAATCAACCATTTATTAGTCATTTTACTACCATAAAGAAAGACAACTTTAATACAATACATCAGTTTATAAAATCTTAATTGATAAAGATTTTTTTTTTTTAAACAGGCCTATACATAATCTATATATATAAAAACCAATGTATGTACGTTTGTCCTTTATGCGTTACCAAACCGTCCATCCGATTGCTTTGAAATTTTGCATAGTAACACAGGTTAACCCTGGGAAGGTTTTAGGCCATTTACCGAAGTCCTAGGACATAAGGGCTACGCCCCAGTGGCCCTCAAAGTTTCAATGTTAATCTTATGGAAGGTCAATCTTAAAGAAGAAGAAGAAATATTTCTTTTGATTTTATCAGGGGCACAAAAAACAGCTGTTCGTATGAAAAACTTAAAACAGCTGATTTTGATCAACAACTGATTTGGATCAAAAAATGAATATAATTTTAGGTTAGGTAAATCAAGCAATGAGCAGAATCCCATTATAATTTACATCGGCCCTCAGGGATACGAATTACAGGCTTTCAAAGTTTCAAATTAAGCAATAGCAAAGCATTGGCGGGTCAGCTAGTTCAAAATAAATATATACCTACCACTTTTTGCAGTATATTTATTAAAGTCAGTCTTTAATGTAGATTATCTATGGCCGGGATAAATGTATGATATTTACATTTAATGTTGCAATCTATACTAATATTATAAAGAGGTAAAGTCTGTTTTTTTTTTGTATCTCTGGCACTACTGAACCGATTGAAAAATAGTTTACACTATCCCTGAGTAACATAGGATATAATTCATTTCAATAAAAAACCTTTTTTTATTTCAATATTTGTAAATTTAGTGGGAAAAAATTCAAAGGTTAGGCCTAGAATGATAAACCAACACATGTATTTACATTTATTACCATAGCAACCAATTGAATAAAATAACTAAGCAGCTGTTTGCTCCAATATTTTCATCGACAGCTGATTTTAAAATTTGAAGCAATTTATTATTTTTGTATTTCTAGCTTTTAGGTTAGGGTTTTAAAGTGTAGACCTGAGCCTTGCTGTTTTTTTTTTATCATTATTAGGCCTACAACTGCTGTTTTAACATTATTTACCATCTTAGTTTTGAAGTTATTATTAATCCTACACCTTTATTATAAATAAAACATATGTTTTTAGAGGGTCCCATTGGGGGTTGGCATGCGGAGCACCAAGGGGTCTCCCCTAGTATAAATAAATAAAGTCAAACAAAAACAAATTTGACAATACCATAATTAATCAAATTTTAAGATTTCCACAAAATACATATATAGTAAATTTGTATTATATAAATACCTTTGTTTTGCATGATTATTGCTAGCAGTCCTTTCTTTAGCCACTGTTTAAGCGATGACACGCGTTTCACCTATTGTTCAGGTATTTATATAACAAATCCTTACCATATAACATGCCTATTAAAGGTATTTATATAACATATTTAGTTCAGTGAGGCAAAAACAAACATATGATGAATTTTGCAACTATTACTTTCTTAAAACTAACATTTTACTTCTTGTTTTATACCCAAATTTTTAAAAAAATTTCATAAAACATTAATGTACTATTAAGAAAAATTATAAAAAGAACAAAAATGAAACATATATTTTTTCTGACTCAGTTACTATGCCTCCGAATTAGTATTAAAGGAACATGGGAATACAAAATAAATTAAAGCTACATTTTATAAAACATATTTTATTACAGCAGACATATTTTATTACCGTACCTACAATATTTTTTTTAATAGGTGCTCCAAATAGACATGATTTTAAGCTGAAAAAAATATATAGTCATAATTTTAAGAAACTTATTATTAGAGCCTTTTTCCAAATATACATTCTATCTAATGAATACAGTTAAACAAAAAAATAAATTTATAATTGTATGATACTTAAAGTTTCTTATACAATAGGCTACTTGCTTTAAGTTGTGTTATTATTGAGATAAAAATTTTTGATTATACAATTAGTATGTGTTTCTTTAGAATTTGTTATTTGCAACTACGCAAATATCACACATTTTATATCTTTGCTAATTTTTGTAAAAAAAGACATTACATTTCAAGAAAACTATATTTTGACTTTGCCATAGGAGAATGCCTCCTCTTCTTTTCTTATTATTTAACTTTCAGGTTTTTGGTGTGGCATATAACAATTTATTTTAAACCGTTTGAAATGAAAATATTGAAATTAATTTGTTACCTTTATGTTTAATTTATTGTGTGTATTTTTATAATTGAAACTAATTTATTGTTCTTAACTTTTGTACTGTTCACTCAATGTTTACCATATTTAAAAGTGTTTTATATTTAAATGTAGGTAAAATTATTACTATGAATGAAACAATCTTAGATCCTAAGTTGACAAATTGAGTATAAAATAGACAAACAGTCCAATAAAGATTTACTATGAAAATTCTTAAACATTTAATGTTTCAACTAAAGACAATTCTACTTTTTCTTTTGTTGTTTAAGTACCCCCAATGGAGCATATTTTAGCCAACATTTCATAACCTCTTCTATTTTGAGCTGGATCGCAATATCTTTATTTTTCATAGCCTTTGTACGAAAACTGTAACAGAAATATGCAATAATAGTTATACTAGTAAAAGGTAAACTAAATTATAGATATAACAATCAAGAAATGCTGCAGAGTAGACTTCAGTTCCTAAAGCTTATTATAAACTTACACAAAACAAAAAAGAAACTATTCAGGTTCAAAATACCACTCGTAAATACAAAAATAGATCCTTGATTATAGCTCTATACAAAAACTTGCCTGTAAACAAAAGCAGAAAATAATATTAAAAAATAATTTGTAAACTATACATGTTATTTTGTTTACTGTACTATATCCATACTAAACTTTTTTTCAAGACAGAAAACAATTTAACAAATATGATTTTTATAAATATGATTGAAACATTGGTTTGAATAAATTCATCTAAATGACATATTTTTGGGATATTAACATGAGTAGAGCAAATAGGATATTTTCTAGGGGCTAGATCAAGGATACCCTCCCCTGCTTCGGCAAAAGGGGTCCGTCCGGGGAAATTTACGAACTCCCCCAAAAAATTTTAAAACTTTGGGAAGCCAATTTGGCTGTTCAGACGAAATATGAACCCACATAGCAATGCGTCTGTACCTTTACACCGTAAATGAACACACAAACCTACACCGCGCCTAGAGGCCCCACTAAGTAGCTAGGACCCAGCAGCTAATGCTTTAACTCTTGTAAAAAATTAAAGAAGTATATTTAAAATCAAATGGTGCATAACATTTAAAACACATTCTAGTGCTAAACCATTTTTATGTAATACTACTTTTAAATAAATCTCTTAAAAGAAAAATAATTTACTATAATTTATAATACACATATTTTCATTTTCGTATTGGAACCTTCTACTCATAGGTATGGGCGCCATGGTACAGTCCAACTGCTGTTGTAGCCTAATAAACCATTTTATGATAGTATTTGAGAAAGCAAATTTTGTATTTAGTCAGAAATTGTTTTTTTTTTTTCATTAAAATTATTCATAATAAGTAGGTAAGTTTAATGTTATGTTTATTTAGTAAATTAAACTTATTCATAATAAGTAGGTAAGTTTAATTTTACTTTTATTTTGTAAATTAAGTTGTACATTAAGTACTTTAGTTATTTTTTGTTTGTATCGTAGCCCTACCATACCATTTATTGCATTGAATGTAACTTTTAAAGATCTTTTAAGGCTCTTCTTTACCTTGAAGAAAACTCCCGAGTGTACAGTATGATTTTAATAAAAAGGTCTGACTCAAACCGCAAAATCGTTGAAACATGTATTCGTATTAACGTGTTTCGGATTCTATTTATAAATTAATAATCTGGGAAACTACTTTAAGTTATAAAGAAGGCTTTATATTTTTTACGTGTTTTAGCTTAAAATATGGAAACTTATTGCTGAAAACTCCCAAAAAATGCATTAAAAATAATAAATCTTTACTCAGTTAAACTGTTTTAAAAGAAGTTGCCGTCGATTTCCTTCAATTATGAGATATAACCTTTAAGAACAATTAAAGATGTTTCACAACCTTTTACGTTGAAAAACGGCATCCGAAACACGTTAGTACGAAGTGCATATTTTTGCTGTTTTACACAAGGTATAGAAGACCCTTAAGCATTCTTCCGTAAGCGATATAGATCCTTAGGTTTTATCTTGGAATTTAGATATCTATAATTTTATACTTATAAAATAATTAGGTAAAGTTTCTATGATCGTGTCCATGTTTGGGTTAATGTACAAAATTACTTGACTATTATTTGTAAAAATATTTCACTATTACCTATATAATTTAGACCTTTAAATTACTTCTTTTATTTCTTGAGAAAAAAAGAGCTTATTTTTAATTGGGCAATTTTAGTTTTAAATCACAAATTGACAGTACATATGACTAAGCTATACACAAATATACCGATTAAAGATAATTTAATAAAACAATATAATATGTCTACACGATTTCAAGCCGAGAAATTGATTTTTAATTTTTTTTAGTTTTATTACCAGAGTGTTTATGAGGGGAGATTACCATAGTTTTTTTTCTTCAAAAACTTAATTTCCTAAGTAAGAATAAGTTAGCTATAGTAGCCTATATTATTCAGTACTACAATAACCTACTACTATAACCTTCACATAAAGATGTGGTACATACCTAGCTACAATGAAGGAAATAATCTTCAACATTTGGAAGACAACTTAGATGCTCATCCTGCAAAATTATAATTTCGAGCCACATCAGTTTAGAATCTTTTTCATAACCCTTTGTGGCTTCCTGTCACATGTTATACTACATTTTCTTGGTCCTACACAGCACACAACAAATCTCTCTGAAACAAAATATTTCCACTGAAATCACTTAAGTTTTATTACATATTAATTTTAGTGCTTTTGCCAATATAGTCCTTATTCTTAAAAAGTAATTAAAACTATCAAAATTGATAAATTTGTGCTTTTGTATTAAAACTATTATTTAACATAAAAATACATAGTATTTAATTTAATCAAAATATGCCACTGGTCTAATAATAAAACAAACTAAAAACATTCTTAATTAGGTTTGAGCTAAAAAAAAAAAACCACTGGAATGGCATATATAAGTCTTACAAGATTGTTATCATACATAGGTCTAGAATTATATGTGTTTATGATCTTAAGTAGGCTACAATGAAATAATACATTACAGTACTCAAAAATAAATGCAGAATTTTTACATTACCGACACCTATCTATATTGCAAAATAGTTGCAGTATTTAATTCTAATCTGGTTTTTGTATGTTTTTGGTTATAAAAACCATACCATATTAGGGCCTATTATATTAAATATCTTCTTCTTTGAACTAGGCCCTATTCAAATTTTGTCCTATACATTCTTAGTAGGCCTACGGTATATAAATATTAGTTTGTCTTTTAATTTTACTTTTAAGATACCGTAAATTAAATAAGTAGGCCTATAATACTTGGGGCTGATGCCGAGAGCTTGATATCAATAGTGTTTTTATAATTATGTAGTTAAATATCTAAGAAATCATAATATCGTTTGCATGTGAACTAAATGTTTATATAAAATCTGATATTGGTGTGGGTTACAAAAATGTCAACAATATCATCCCTTTACTTATATAGATTGTATCTTTTTACGCCTAGTTTTTATGTTTTGTAGGCCTACCTTATGTTTAAATCTTAAAATTTTTATTTTCTCTTCGACACTCTTTGCAGAATAGTTTTGCAAATTCTACATAGGCCTATTGTATAATCTAAATGCTGCGAATGTTAGTTTGCCAATATCTTGTATTGGTAGCTCATGTCTGTTCAAATAATGACAAAGTTTGTAATAGAGAATATTGGATATTTACACACTACGGTACATTGGATATTTATTGACTTTATCTTGACTACAGTACCGTACTTTTTTCTTATATTAATTAACATTTAGAATCAAGCTGCCAGATTAATTAAGAATTTGTCTACAACAACCAATTGTCATTTTTTGTAGGTGCAAGTTTGGTTTTTTTAATAAATAGCCTAATGGTTATATAAAACAAATAAAAATTATGTCATTCATAGCCATAAATTAATTGTGACTATTATAAATAATATAACTAACCTACAATATAAAGTAGTAAACATAGTTAGGCCTATAGCAGTAAACTTTTGCATTGTGCTAGTACAAGGTAGGCTATTATATTATCTGCTACTTATCAGTAAAATCAAAGAATGTTAGCAACAAAGGCAAAATTACAATGTACGTCTTGATCAGAGCCTCGACGTGCAACAATTTAGGATCTTTGGTGCTAAATTACAGTATAGGACTACAGCTTAAACCCAGGTGTTTAAAATATTAGATAATTTTGATCCCAAAGGTAACAAATTTGAAAAGAGACTTGCCTAGTTGGTTAGTTGGTAAATCCTACACTGATTCATTATTGAATTATAACATCGGCGAAAGTTTACAATACGCTGCTGATATCTTTGCAGTTGAGGACCTTTTTTTTTATGGACAGATATTAGTGCTGCCAACCTAATCACATTGTACTAATTGAATATTATGTGTGTATACCACCATTGACTATGCTATAATTGACTATGCTTACATAGTCAATGATAGCACGTAATAATAATGGTAATATAGGTCTAATTGGATCATTTGTTTAGCGCAAGTATTAACTGCAATAAAATTATACAAACTGTTTATATTTGATGATATTTTTGTCTTATTATAAATGAGATATATTATGTGTATAACATTAAAAACAAGCTATGACCCCATACATATGGTAGGCCTACCGTAATACAATTGCATTACCGGTATATTTCTTAGAGCGTAGGTTGTAATCCGATGTTGTCTTAAAATAATATTGATAAAATTATTTATAAGTAGGACCTACGGTACTCTGTTTATATTAATCGTCTGCTAAAAAGTTATATTTTCACTTAGCCTATCCCGATAAACGATAAAACTAGTTTGTAAGTTTCTTGGCGTAAGTTTACTATTCGACCCTAGCCTAGTATTTTTGCAGACAACGGCGTTGTTTTACATTCTACTGTTAAATGATGAATAGGCCCTACAGGTAAACATAATGTGACTAAATACTATAGGTTAGAACCTTTTAAGTTTTTTTTATTATTATTCTCGCATTTCTGTTATCATAGGTTAGCCTAGGGTCAAATAGTAAACTTCCGCCGAAAAACCTTGCCAACTAGGCTAGTACGGTACCTCAATCTAGATAAGAAGGTAAACCTTAAACAATAACTCAGCTGCAGCTGCAGAATTTTGTTAATAAAAGTAATTGCTTCCATGTTTTCTGACTAGAATTTGTTACAAAACAAACATTTTACTACTTATTGTAATTTGTTAGCTAGTAAGTGTAATAAACCATGTAATGCAAATTATAATAATGATTGAGCTATAAAACTAATCTACGCCATAACCTAACCTTATAAGTAATTTTTATTAGCTTATTTTGTAATAAAGAAGATTCCATAACACTACAAAAGAAAAGGCTTTCTATATATAGTTACATGAACTTCAAACATTTCTGTAATAGGTAGGCCATAGATTCATAGATTGCTTTAAGTAGCCTAGGCTAGGCCAGGGCTAGGCCTACTTTTCTATTTAACTAGCCTATTTATTGTTTATGGTAGGCTACGCTATGTACACCATATCATGAAAGATGTTATTATTAAATAATTCTATATTTATTTATGTAACTTAGGCTACAAATTATATAAAATCTAATAAGTTTTTAAAAACTAATATAATTAATAATCTAATTAAACTTTGAAACCGCCATAACCTAAAAATAATTAAACCCTAGCCAATACACAAACTAGTTTACCAAGTTATTTTAAAATGTTAGAATTAGGTAGCCTATGAACTTACCTGAAATTTAACACTTCGAAGAGTAATTAATTTTATAAAACTTTAAACTGTCCCGTCGAAAAAGATATTTGAGTACCGTACATATCACAAGTCACAGCATAGGAACACTGTTTGAAGAATCAAGTTTGCAGCCTTGCGTAGTAAAAAAGCATAGACTACATATTATTTATTACTTAAAATAAACTCACCTCTCTTCGGAAAAGGTCCAGCGGTAAATAACACAGTATTTAAATCGTAAAATGCAAAAAAGCACCACAAAAACACTAAAACTTTCTCTTCTTTTGAACTAGCTGAGAGTACAAAATAATAATATACCATTACGCCACGGTTTAGTTCGGCACTCCCTTGAGTTGGGTCTGTTGGGACAAAGAGGGGAACTTAAGAAAAGAACGTCCTCACCCCTCAGTTATACGGTACAGTTACAGTTTTGAACTTGGCCGACCAAATAATTAGCAATAAATCATAAAAATATATATGGCCTCAGATTCCAGCAGCAATTGCATGTCTAACAAATTCGTACGCCTAGGCTATATACGTATTTACCAAAAACCATACTGAAAAATACTTTTCTTTTTACTTTGTTTTATTTTACATAAACTACAATTAATTATTTTAATTACGTATTATGTAGATAAGAAAATTTCCCATCGAAAAAATGTTTAGTTTATATTTCATTTTGTTTTATGAAAATAAAACTTATTTATTGCAATAGTTAAATAATTATATTATTACCTATTAACTTAGTTGTTATAAAACTTACCTTGAATGCATAATTATAACCATTCCAAGTGTTAAATTCAAATTCAATAGAATGAACAGTATAATAGCTTCCAGAGTGCAGAGATGAGTGTGTTTTTTGTTCTTGTTTTTGTCCAGTAATATTATTTGTATGTCTCAATTTAAAACCACACAAATATTTCATGCGATCACAAGCATACGTTTATTGACTGTTTTCGTTTTCAATAAAATCGTTACCCTTAAACGGAAAATTACCGTTATTTCGACTAAGGATTACAATCGAAAAACTGACGTGTTACAAAAAACGTCAAAAATTAACCACTAACCGTTTTCCAACTTTATATCCCACTATGCGACGTTTTTTCAACGTAAATTACAATCGAAAAACCGACGTGTTAAAAAAGACGTAAAATAATTAACGAATAACCGTTAATTTACCATCTATCCCATTAAACGACGTCTTTTTTTCGTATGTGTGCTACGTGGGTTATGCCTATATACTTTGGTTTTTCCTGTACTGTCTGTCTATTATTATTATTACTTTTCTTCGTTATGATACGGTCTATTAGTGTATGGTCGAAGCCGTTAGCAGTGGCAATCTGTTTGATTATTTTAATTTCCTGATTGAAATCAGTTTTTTTCATAGGTATCTTTAGGGCTCTATGTACGAGGCAGTTGTAAGCGGCCATTTTTTGGTTGTGTGGGTGGTTGGATGAGGCGTGTATGGTATGGTCTGTTTGGGTGGGTTTTCTGTAAACTTTGTACTCCAACGTATGCTTTGTTGGCTTTAGTTATGCTTAGGTCGAGGTAATTCAAACTATTGTTGGTTTCTATTTCACATGTGAATTTGAGTGAGGGGTGTAATTTTATTCAAGTAGTTTTTGAACATGTTTATCTGTCTTGTAGTTCCTTTAAAAATGCAGAAAGAATCGTCGACGTATCTATGGTATGATGTTATGTTGTTACGAAATGGGTTATTTGTGTTCATAATGAATTCCTGCTCGATGTGGTTGAGGAATATCTCCGCTAAAATACTTAAAAGTGGTGAGACCATGCCAATCATTGTTTATGAATTAAAGTGACTTGAAAATGCCTGATCGAAAGGCGAAACGATCGTTGTCTCGTTGAATTATAGAGACATTAAGCAGGACTGTGAGCAGCACAAAAAAGTGATACACAGGGATTTATGAAATATTTTTACCCAGTCCAGTAAGGCAAACAAACAAAAATAAGTAAATATATATTATATATTAGAGAATCTTTCATATATTAAAATTAGTAAATGTTATTAGTAAATAAACAAGTTGGCAAAACGAATTAAAAGGTTTAAGTAAAATAAACGTTTCTGATGGATATAAGTTGATCAGAAAAGTCAATCATTAATTTTTAAGTATATTGAAGGTACAAAATATAAACTTCGCGACATAATTATAAACTTATTTTATAATATAGTGTACAGACTATTATCGTAGAAAGTATATTGAGTAAACTAATCAGTTTAGATACTACACAAAATGTACTCCCCCCCCCTGCCTGCTTGGGACATAGTGTAAGTGTAAACATAGAGAATGTAACTAACCAACAAAAATTGTATAAGCATTGGATTTGTAATTTACTGTATTTATCTGCGATACTTCAAATTATTATTTAGATATATTATTTTAAAATTTAAGTGAAATTT
>JAGFPH010005890.1:16978-88494 GCA_018207615.1 Philaenus spumarius
TTTGGGGGCCAAAGTTACTAAAAAGAAACACCGAACGGATTGGAATGAAATTTATTATGTAGCTTCCTCTAGGGGCCTAGGTGCTCGCTAAGAAAGAGTTTTTTTTTTAATAGAAATTTTAGGGGAGGTTTGGGAGGTCAAAGTTACTAAAAATCCCCATAATAAATACATAGTGTAGTATATTTATTGATATAATATATTTTTTGTTAATATATATTTAACTTTGATTTGTCTATCCGTGCAAAGCCGGGTCGGGCCAGCTAGTCTAACATATGTTTAACTGTTTTAGAAAAAAAATATAACAGTCCTGTTATTTTTCTGAAAAGGTAACCTCGTTGTCTTGGCTTTTTATCTTTCTTTGTATCTTTTCGCATCTGGTGATATGTGATATGGGTTTCTATATTGTAGTTTGTATTTGGTTATTAAGATTTTTTTTTAATTTCAGCTCTAGTACTATGATTTATTTTTATTCTTAGTTTAATTTCTCTTTTTAGGTTAGATTGCAAACAATGGCCTAGTAGTTTAGGTTTGAGTTTTCTGTTTAGTATATACAGGGTTTAGTGCAGTCTGGTGACACCACTCTAACCGTTTAGTGAGTGGGTAGAGAAAAGCCAAATTCATAAAATATTGTGTAAGGATTAAAAATGTACTTTTGAAGTGATAACTTCTATTGGCTCGTTGGGCACTTTCGCTTGACTATGTTTCTGAAATCTCGCGTCACGCAAACTTTTTGCGTAGACACAAGTCAGAGCGTGGAGAGGGAATATTTAATACATTTACATTTATTACCAAAGCAATCAAATTAACACATAACAATTAGTTGATATAATATAACAGCTGATTTCGCCCATCATCTGCAATTGTTAAACAAAACCCAGCGTACATTGTATTTTGGAGTTGTGTTTACAACTTCAATCATTAAAATTTCTTGTGAAGTTGATTTTAATAAACATTAGTTATACAACTAATACAGGGTTCTATAACTATACGTTATATAGGCTTCTTTAAGTTATAAGATTTGCTTTGAGGTTATAAACTGTATATAAACACAACCTTTTATTATCAATATATTCGTTTATACAAATTTAAAGAAGAGATATCTATTGTTTAGCGTCGGAAACATTCGTACATCTTCGTAAAACATATTTGGTTATTAGTTTCTTCACTATAATATTAACAACTTCTAAATAATTTGATATATAAATATGAAATAAATAAACGGTACCAGTAACTGGCACATACTTTCTCACAGACATATTTAAATTACTAAACAGATTCTCTGTGATTTCATAATTATTGTAGGAGGGGTAGGAGAGGTGATTTTAAAACTAGGAGATTAACTAATAAATATTATTATTATTATCTACAGGGAAAACTATTCTATCGATTTCGAACAAATTTGTACCAAACACGTCAATTAGGCCTGCATATATGCACGAAAAAAGGTTTTGAAAAACAACCCCCTTTATGGCCAAAAAACCCGTCAAAATCAGTTATTATTATTAGCTAAACGAGAATTTTTTATAAAGATGCGGTTTTTTGAATATGGCTACAAATAAGCAAAATTTTATCAAAATCGTTATAGCGGTTTTTTTACAAAAAAATAATAACTGATTTTTTGGGGGTTTTTGCCAAAAAGGGGGTTGTTTTTCAAAATTTTTCAAGCCCATTTTTCGTGCATCTATACAGGCCTGCTTGACGTGTCTGGTACAAATTTGTTTGAAATCGATGAATAGTTTTCGCTCTAGCTTTGTATACATACAGACATTTTGTAGTGTAGTGAGAAAGTAAAATTATTGTCGTCCCTATAAACGAGTTATACGAACTAACGAAATGAGTAGTTTAGCAAAGTGTTCAATATAAATTGCATTCTATACTGGTAACAACATGACAGGCGTGTAAGCTAGTTGGACGAATCGAGACAATTAAGTTTTTCAGTTTCATGATGATGTCGGGGGCAGGGTAGGCAATCTGATTACATACATGCAACTACATTGCAGAATGTCCAATATACGGCTGTCACTCATTTAGATACAACAACATTACCGGTACTTTCAATACTAAAACAGTTTCATAAACAGGTAAATTATGTTTTCAAGGTTTGGCGTTTGTGGACTGCGGGCGTTATTTTAGATTTTTTTTTGATGCTAAATATCTACCTATTACAAACAAAATCCCGGTCATTCACGAAAAATCTCTGGCCCTACTATATTTGCGTCAGGGTCCTGGTCTCCGCTACCTCGATCCAAGTGTCCTAATCAATTGTCATTTCCGTGAAAATACAAGAGTATGCAATAACATGTTTGCATTTGCTTCACCTTGAGTCGCTGCGGTGGTTCGACGCTGTAGTGATAAGTTGGGGAAACCCTCTAAATGGTTTTATAATTGAATATTTAGAAAAGGGATGAATATTTTAAAATGATTACGTATTCGAATAAAAACATTTAAGAAGTAATTGTGTTGAGTGGATATATTTTAAGAGAAATATCTGAAAAGAGAGACTGAGTGAGAGTGGGTTGAGTTACTTTGAACTTTGTTCCAGGAAAACCATTAAAATTTACATTGTATTAGCATTTTAATTGTTTTTTAAAGGTCAAGCGATAAACATTAAATAGCTTTAAAACTTTTAACCACTATCAGACTAAATTATATATTCCTAACTTTGATACATGGTATATAACGTACATAAAAGTGTATAAATAAATATTGTTCATATATTTGTGTGTGTACTTCTCAGACAAAAACTGATATATTACTTTATTAATATAAAAGTAATTAAAATCTGTAAAAAATCGGGGTTTCCCAAATTTCACAAAATCATAAAATTAATTGTGTTACTGGGTAAATGCTTTATTGGTGAAAGTTTTTGATTTTCTGCTAGTAGTAGGCCTACCCGATTGTCTATATTAATGTTACCAAAAATTTCAAATATATTGTAATAGTTATAAAGTTATAAATCTGATTTTGAAAGATAGATTTCCACTTTCTAAGACATTATTATTATGCACTTTTTCTTAGGAGATCGACCGCTTCACTATTGTCTGCACGTAGAGTACAGCATTTTTGTGCACTTTACATAATGTCCATTTTCAAGGCTTAACAAATGTCAAGTGAAGCGAGAAGGTTTTTGCCTGAAGTTATATAGTCCTGGAAGTGGACCGTTTATGCCTTTATCGGGCGGCCGATTGACTACCTGGGATTCTTCAAAGATGTCAACTCCAATACGTTTGTCGTGACAGTTGGTGTGTATAGAAAATTCTAACCGGCCTTGTGTTTTTACATTCGAAAAGAATCCCAGGTTGTCATCTGGCCGCCTGACTAAGGCATAAACGGTAAATTCCCAGCACTATAATACAACATTTTAATCTATTCAACACCATTTTAATTCTTTGATTTTCCTGATCACACACTTTAAACAATACTGGTACTAATATGTGTAAATTGTGAATTTTTAGTGAAATTTGTTGAGTAGTGTTTGACCATAGTATGTGTATAAACGATTATTTAGTTTTAATTGAATTTATCCCATTTCATCCTTTTGACTTCAGTAATTGTTTAATATCTCCAGGTGTTTTTTCATTTTTTCAAGTTTTTCATTTTAAAGAGGCTTTACCCCCCAAAATTTGCAAAAAAAATAAAAATAAAAATTTATTAAAAAAACGGCTCTATCGATTTTGATAAATTTTACTTATATGTAGTCCTTAATGTACCCTACCATATGCAAAAAACCGCATCTTTCTAAAAATTCTCGTTTATGTAAAAATAATAATAACTGATTTTTGGGGTTTTTTGGCGAAAAAGAGAATTATTTTCCAAAAATTTTCAAAACATTTTTCGTGCACCTATACAATTAGTTATCTGGTACCGTTTATTACATTTAGGTGGGATATTGATGTTGTGCATACAGATGTTTTCAACGTAATTATGACGGGCTTGAACTACCTATATACCTAGATGGTACCTTCCCTTATATTGTATATATTATACAATTGTTAAACAATAATTGAAATTGAACTGATTGGTGGAAATAACCCACTTTGTGAAACCAGTAACATAATTAAAGGTCCGTAATCACACAATAATGACATATTTGATAGTTTTAAATTGTATTTATAAACTAAACTGAATTTGTTCTTTTTTGTTTTTCCTTTAGTGTGAATGTTTACAAAGATATTTTATAATCTAACAACTTATAGGTTTTTATATTACCACTAATAGCTATTATCTTTCATTAAAGTATGTATTTATGAATGTCTTTCACTTCTATGTATTTAAGATAATTTAATAAATAAATGTTAATATTTTAAAACAAAAAATTCCAATTATAAAATTGGTTTATTAAATCTCCGAGTGTATAATAATACTGCATTGCGTTTTATTTAAAAAAAAATCTGACAAATGGTATTTCTAGTGCTGTTTCTAAATTTGACTATGAATTATGCCAAAGGACAAATGGGCTCCTTTTCACTCTGCCTAAATGCAACTAAGGTATCTTTATTTTTCGCTTGTGCACTTTAATGGTAAATATATCTGGACGCAGTAAATCTATAATAATATTAAAAAGAGGTAAAGTTTGTTTGTTTGTTTGTATGTAGGAGGTAATCTCTGGAACTACTGAACAGATTGGAAAAATAGTTTTACTAATAAAAAGCTACACTATCCCTGAGCAAGATAGATTATAATTTATTTCGATAAAATAATTTTTTATTTCAATATTCGTAAATTTAGTCGAAAAAATTCTTAGGTTAGGCCTAGACTGATATATCAACACATTTATTTACATTTATTACCATAGCACCAATTGAATAAAATAACAGAAAACAGCTGTTTGCTCTAATATTTCCATTAACAGCTAAAGTTTCATTTGTATTTTTAAATTTAAGATTAGGTTTTTATTAAAGTGTAGAAATGAGCCTTGCTGGTTCTTTTAACCTTTATTATAACTGCTGTTGTAAAATAAGCGAAATAATTTGATTTGAACATTTAACATTATTTACCGTCTTAGCATTGGGGTTATTATTACTCCTACTCCTTTATTATAAACAAAACAAAACATATGATTATGTGCATAGAAGGTTCCAATGGGGTTGGCGTGCGGAGTACGCAATGGTTTCACCTAGCAAATTATATTTATTTTTTAGTTTTATAATAAAAAACTGCTTTAAATACGGAATCATAAAAAACCCGTAGCTGAAATAATACTGCTTGAAATAAAATCGAAGCTATTTTAGTACTACAATAAAGTTATTTTGGTTTATGCTATTATTGAGCGCATGCGGCCTTGAAAAGCTGACAGCCTTTGTGATAAAACTATCCTGCATGTGGTCTAGGATAGCGCGGTGTAAACTCTGCAAAGGCAGCCCAGGGCGTGATACGATTCACTGAATCTAAACCAATTGTGCAAGCCAACGTTGCTTTGCACTACCTTGTCGCGACTTATCGTGTCGTACAGTTTATTCCGACTTTAACTGATAAACTGAGGCTCGAGGTAAATTGATGATTAAATTTTGCTCTGCGAACTCTCATAGGAATGCGTATGAAAAATTTAATAATGTAATAGTATATTATCAAAGTTTCTCTTTCATTTAAAGTTTATAATTGCTCCAATACGTTATCATGACTTGAAGTAGAGAGTTTTACAAAGAGAAGCCTTATTTGCCGACAACCTTGTAAATTCTATATTTTCCTTTTTTTACAACTATTCAGACGTTTGCTATTATTGGTGTATAAAGAGAATAAGCTAACACACATACAGGAGTAGTTAAAAGTCTGGAGACATCAATCTAATTGTTTACTGAGTGGGTAGAGAAGAGCCAAATACATAAATTGTTTATAGGGGCTTCAAATTTACCTTTTCTGTATGGAGTAACTTTGCCCCCATATCGGAAATTCGAAATTTTTGGGACTTCTAAAATATTTTAATGTTGACCAATACTGTGTGACCCCTCATTTTGAAGGTCTTTATAAAAGAAAGCAAACAACGCAAACTAGAGGTCTCTATCTCAACCCTACCCAAAATAATTCCACCACGCAGCTAAACCGCTGACGTGAGTTCAGCAAATTTCCAAAATTAAGTTTATAGGCCTATGATTTAGGACTTCAACCAAACATTTTTGTAATAGTTCTATTCAAGACTGTGCTTAATAGCTGCAAAATGGTTCGCATGTCATTCCGCATATTGGGAGTATCTTCAGTACACAATGCATTGCGTGCTTCAAACGCCATTCCGCATATTGGTACTATCTTCGATACACAATGCATTGCGTGCTTCGAACGCCATTCAGCATATTGGGATTATCTTCGATACGCAATGCAATGCGTGCTTCGCACGCCATTCCGCATATTGGGAGTATCTTCAACACACAAAACATTGTGTGCTTCGCACGACAACCCCCGTATTGGGAGTATCTTCTATGGTATTTTACGTTTTGATCGATTTTGGGGGAACCAAGCGAGCTATAAGGTCACGTAAAAAAACAAAATGTGCAGAATAACATACTACATTTATTTTTTTAGAAAAAAAAACTCTAAGAAAAATTCATTTTCGTAGGAAAAATGTCAAAAAATAAATACTTCCAGTCAAAAAACGTGCTTCCGATTGTTGCATTTTTTTGTTTAACTAACTCGTCCGAGCGACGTAAACAATAAACACGTGTACCAAATTTAAACCAAATCGGACTAAAAATGTGGCCGCTAGAGTGCGAACACATATATACATGCTTTTTAATGACACCCCAAAACGTGTTCTGGGGACCATGATCGGTGCTCATTTGCTACTCCCGACCTTGGGTCTTACCATAAGGGCCACTGCAATAGCTCATTTTTCCTATGCAAATTCGATAATAAGTCTTCGGTGGAGAATGTAGTTAACACCAAAATTATTAATTAATTAATTTACCATTCGTTATAAATGCCGTAGCGTTGCACTTTTAGCACTATGTAAGGGTGAAGTGTATTAATCTACCAGTTTCAAGACACTATTGAAAAGCAGTAGCAAATTATATACAATTTTTTACTCGTTTAAATGAAGTTGTACTTACGAATTGCATGTACAAAAATAAAAGTGGTTTAGTGTACATAAGAGCGTTAGAAGTATTTTTGTTTGGTGTGATTAAACATAATTAAATAATTAAACTTGAAAAATTAAATTTTCTTATAAAAAGTAATATAATTTACAATGAATCTGGTTATTGAAAACTAAAGCAATTGTAATTGTTTAAGGGTCTGCTCCAGTAAACGAGAAAGCAACCGGAAACGCAAGCGCTTCTCTCTATAACCGTATTTTAAACAGTGCAATTTCTTGCAGCTGAGCGCTTTGACATTGCCTCATTTCAAACCATTTTATAAATCCATCTTTTATAATTGAGAGCTGAAAAAAAAACTGAGTTTTCTTTATAAAATTTCGGATCCGGCTTGCACATTACTTTTCATTGTACATTTTTTATTGTGTTAGGAAAAAAAATCAAACATTGTACTTAGAAAATGTCAATTACATAACAAAAGAAAAGCATTTATAAAAAATCTAAACTGCAAAATGGATGCGTATGGTAAAATCTTAAAATGAGACCTTGCAAACAATTTTATGATAAAAAATAAACGAAATAAATGGTTTGATATTTAACATGCTGTTACGGGATAAAAATCCAAGATGGCCGCCACTACAGCAGACCCTTAAGTAAAGAATTGGAGCAATTAACATATTACTTTTAAATTAATTATGTCCATTGTTATATCATCTAACGGTGGTGACATAATGTACATTAAATGCGAAAGTTTATTCTAAGTAATTATTGGAATTATTTTCCGATTTTATTTAGTTTTTAGATTTTGTTTTACGTTCTTTTGGGTTTTGATGTGTTTAGCCATAACTAGGTATGTATTATTTATTTAATTTCACTTTTAATTAAAATAACATGAACATATTGAACATCCTTGGAAATCCGGAAAGTAACAAACAAATTAATAATAGCGAGCACCTGAAGGTTAACATTTTAAGAGGATGTTTTGTTTTTACTTGCAAATTAAAAATATTTTATCAATGGGATTTTGTAAATCAAGTTAATCTTTTCACAATATATGTAAAGCAGACGTCATTTATACGTGCAATTTATGTTTTAACATTTCCTGTTTTATAGCGATCACATGAAACTGGTACCGACCCCACCCTGTATGAGGAATTTTATTGGTGTCGGGGTTTTATGTAGGCAAATTTTATTCAGGGTAATAGCCGTTAAACACGCTCTGATATTTCTTGTTTTTTCCAAATCAATGCCCACAAATCTTGTAACACTACATAAATCAGTCTACTTTGGGAAAACGTAGCATGTATATCGGCCGTTATAAGCTATAAACTGAAGCCCGAGGCATCGGAGAACATACGCGGGGGAGGGAAGACCTTCAAGGGGTGATGTTTCAAACTTTGTTTTTCTGTCGATGAAGAGTTGCACGGGACACCGAAATGAAGCTCGCATTCCGAACAGAAAAATGGCACAATATTTGAGGGAAGTCCACAAAAAAACTAAAAGGCTAAAAGTATTCACTTTTGCACGGAATTTTATTATTTAAAACAAACAATGTTTGTATGTAAAACATCTATCGGTGAATAACTTTCGCAGATTTGTGATTTTAAACAAAGGCACATTTACATTTTTATTTATACGGATGTTCAAATAAGTAACTAATTGAAAATTATATACCGGGTGTCCCACGAAGAGGTCCCTATTTTTGAATTAATATATTAGATGCACCGAACACTCTACAAACTTGAAACTCAACAGTCCTTACATACACATATATGTACAAGAAATACACCTGAGTATCAGTTAATTCTGACACATTATGACAAAATGGCGGGATATCAAAGAAATAGTACCTTTTCGTTAAAATAGTTTTATTTGCTTAAGTGTTACAACATAATTATTGAATTTTAACGATGTTACTAAGCACTAAACAACGTTAGAGAATTAAAGATATAAGTAACTTATAAATAAATTAAATCTATTTGATCCATAAACCTTATTCAAACTGATGTCCATCGATGACAACGAAACATAAAACAGTCATACGCTTTGCTGAACAACTCTCGAGGTATCAACAACAGTTCCTCTTCGATCAACCTCATTAGTTCATCGTCTGTCGCAATGTTATGACAATAAACCTTCTCCTTCAAAAAGCAAAAAGTCACAAACAGTCAAGTCTGGAGACCTTGGGGGCCAGTCCATGAAGCTGCTGCCACGACCTATCCAACGGTTAGGAAGATTTTGGTCCAAAACTGCTTTGGCCACATTAGCATAATGCGGAGGAGCTCCATCCTGTTGGAAAAAAACGTCTTTCATCTCAGGCTGAGAAAGATGAGGAACTATGTGATTGCTTAAAACTGATGCTTACCTTTCTCCAGTCATTGTTTGTCGGGATATGTCATACCACAAAACACCATCCTTGGTAACAGCAGCCCAAACTGTTATACCTGTTGATTTTAATTTCTCTTCTTGTAAGATATGTAGATTTTTTGTGTTATAGTAATGAAAATTATGCACGTTTACAGTTCCTGTTCGATAAAATGTCGCTCCATCTGAAAACACGATTCCTTCATGCCATTTGCTATCTACTGTCTTTTCAATTATTTTCGAACAAAATTCCAATCGTCTGTCGGGATCATCTTCAAACAGTCCGTGAACTAAATGAGTTTTATATTGTTTGATTTTGTTCTTTTTGGCATACCTTTGCACAGATGACTTCGGTATCCCTGTAGCAGATTCCACCTTTCTTACTGAATTAGGCGTATTTGGAGATTCCATGAAAGCAGCACATACTATTTCTTAATTTTCTATGTTGAAGGATCTATGGTATTTTTGTTGTTGTTGTTGTTTGAACCCGTTTCTAGTAGGATAGTCTTCCACTTACGAATCGATTTCCTTGACGGTGGAACTACACCTGGGTACCTTTCCCTAAAACACCTTATTGCTTCATAATCATTTTCAAAGGCAATAGCCCAGGAACAACATTTCACTTTTTGCTCAGTTGAAAACGGCATGGTACATACGACACATTACAATGCAACTTAATAACAAATGCCAATGTTTATTACCAAATATGTTCATTGTTGTGGATACACGCAGTCAGCTGATAGATTTAAAATAGTCTAAACAGCTGTAGCTGTTCCTATTCTAAATAAAAGTAGATTTACCCTTAAAATACGATTGCTGATTTTGTTGTTTTTTGTTTTTCCGCCATTTTGTTTGGATCAGTCAGAATTTACTGATACTCAGGGGTATTTCTTTTAAATATGTGTTAGTCACGACTGTAGAATTTCAAGTCTGTAGCGCGCTCTATACGTCTGTCATATCAATTCAAAAATAGGGACCTCTTCGTGGGACACCCGGTATTTCCAGGTATCATTAATTTACATTTCTGAACACCGTAAATATTTTGCAATTCGGTTTCTACAACCCATAGCAGAGTTAAAGAAATTGTGACAGTGGAAAATGTACTGCAATACAAAAGTGTTCGTGTTAGCTAAAACGAATAAATTTACGAAACAAGGAATAAACTCACGTAAAACAATTTGCTGCAGTACAAATAGACTGAGCAACTACTGGAGAGGGAACTCGTTTACTTACATATTCACTGGAAGTTTCGCAGAGACGAAGAAAAGAGATTTTGTCAATAAAGTTACCATGGCCTGAATTTAAAATACGTTACAGAATTATAAAGTTGCTTACTGTTTTAAAGAGGCTATGTCATGGTTTTAATTATCTTATGTTTAATATTTAACCCAGTTATTCACCGCTAGAGAGTAGATTCGAACCACGAGTATTGAAAATCGACAAGTTTGTTTGAAATTTTAAAATTTGCATACGTATTTTAATTTTAATGGTCGCCCATACACTATAAATTTAACATATTATACTAGTTTTAACTTTGATTAAAAATGATTCCTTCCATTCCGTACATACGTACAGATGGAAATATATGTGAAGAAGCGGGTAGGGATGTGAGTGTGGAAGGGAGGAGGTATGTTATGTGTGGCGGGGTGGGGGATTTGACTGCTGACTACACTACCACCCAGTCTGTTTTTTACACTATGATTTTAAAAGTTATGTACAATATTTATAAATAATTTATACAATATTTCTAACAATATATACAATATTTATAACAATACATACAATATTTATAACAATATATACAATATTTATAACTATATATATATATATATATACAATATTATAACAAATTCATTAAAACCCTCCAAGTGGCATGGTTAAAGCTAAAATTGAAAAGCCTGTTTTTAGCGTTTTGCAGGCATATTTTTAAAAATTCGCCAAAAATAGTAAATGAACCCCAATCCAAAGGTGTTCCATAGCTTTTTTGTAGAAGAAACTTCAAAGAATTCAAATATGCCACTAAAAATTAGTTTCTTTTGAACTTGTAAAAGTTGTTAGCTTAGAAAGCAAAAAATGTTCAGAAACGGAAGGGAAAAAACCAAATTTATGCCTAAATAAAATAGTAAAAATTTTTTGTAATTTTATTCAAAATATACAAAAGTTTTGTAATTTAGTTCCAAATATAAATGTGTAAAAATATATTTACATTTCAAAAAATTTCAGTTGAAAATAGCAATTTTTATGTTCCAACTACAAAAACGCTAAAAAAATAGGTCTATTTTCAAAACGAATATTCCTATATATGTTTTCCTCCAAAATGGAATTTTATTATACCAAATTGTAGAGAATAAATGGTAGAATTGAACTGTAAGATTGGAAATTACAAAAAACCTTACATTTTCTAAGCAGATACAACAGAACGAACAAAAATGTATAAACTTTCCACGATTTTTACCAAAAATCCTATAAACAAAGTTGTATAATTTTGGAGAAATATTTTTGTAATTTTTTTCAAGATATACAACAGTTGTAGAAAATAGTTATAAAGAGAAATGTGTACCGTAACAATATATTTCAATTTCAAAATTATTTAGTTGAAAATACCAATTTTTATGTTCAAACTACAAAAACGATAATAAAACATGCCTATTTTCAAAACTAGGCTATATATTTTTTACTCCAAAATGAAATTTTATTATACCAAATTGTAGAGAATAAATGATAGAATTGAACTGTAAGAAAAACATTACATTTTCTAATCAGGTACAACAGAACGAACAAAAATGTATAAACTTTCCACGATTTTTACCAAAAATCCTATAAACAAAGTTGTATAATGTTGAAGAAATATTTTTGAAATTTTTTCAACATATAAAACAATTGTAGAAAATAGTTAAAAAGTGAAATAATATAATACACTTAAAATAAAAAAAAACGCATTGCGATCATATAGCCTAAGCGTAAATCTGTCAAATTTAGGTTAGGTACATTGCTAAATATTAGTATTATGTCTAAAAACCACTATATATCCGATCAATTTCTGATAACCTTTCAATAACTCAAGGCCTATCTGCCATTTTATCAATACTGTAGGCCTATTTATTATTTATAAAAAGTTTATACAATAGTTTATAGGCTAAATAAATTTTAGCCTAGGCTATCTGCAAAAAATAAAACAAAACTCACTATTTAGAACACACTATTTTCAACACTTTATAAACATAATTTCACTAAAAAACACAATAACACATTCTACACTTATTTATTTATAACTGTAACACAATATAACACAGTTTTATAAACTATAAACACTTTCAATTCAGTAAAATATAAAGAGAAAAAATACTTGCATGTAATAATTGTTAGGTAACCGGCTTCGAAAAAGGCGACCGTAAACTCCTAAAATCGTGTGATTCTCAATTCAGTTTGTACCAACCTAATATGACAAAATTATTTGAACTGCACATTGACTAAAACTTTAAAATTTTATCTTTAAAACGGTATATTACACATCTTAGGAATAAATCGATTTCTGATAGTAAAAATCGATTTAAAAAATCCTTCCTTATTGGCCCAATCTTGACCAATGGACAAGCATTTATTCTAAATTCTGTATCTCATAACCGATTGTAGTCACAGATGATTTAAAAATACCACTTGAAAGATAAAAGTCTAATGAATCCAATGCTGTGATGATCTTTGTGACAATTGACAACTGTGAGGAGTTGCAGACGGTTGAAAATTATAAAGTTTTACGTTTTTAACATCGCGATGTCGCACGGAAAACAGCTGTTTGACATTTTACAATTTTGAAACGATGATTACGTATGTAAAAATACGTTTTACGAAAAAGTTTTAAATACAAAAGTTAAAGTTTAATTCATTTTATTTCCAACGGTGCCGGTTTTATTACGATTGGATAATTCTAAGTGAATTAATTAATCGAAAATGCAAATGTATGCAAATTCTCGCTAATTGTCGAAATAGCTGCATCTTACGCCTGAGAGAACGTCACTTTGGGCAGTCTGCCACTGGGAGGGTTAAGTTGATTATAGTACAGAAATAATAAAACACTGCAATGTTTTGAGAAAAGGCTCCGCACGCCAACCCCCCACCCTGTCGTTGGAACCCGTTGTGTAGTTAGCAAGGCTCAGGTCTACACTTTAAAAAACCCTAACCTAAAAGTTAGAAATACTAATAATTGATTTAAAGTTTCAAATAAACTGTTAATGGAAAATGAAAGAGCAAACAGCTGATTACTAAATTAACAATAAACATATTTATTTATTATTAATAAAAACTTAGCCTAAAAGTTAGAAATATTAATAATTGATTCAAAGTTTGATATAAGCTATTAATGGAAATATTTGAGCAAACAGTTGATTACTGAATAAACATATTTCTTTTTTATATAGAAGTACTAGGTGACCCGTACGGTATTTTCAGTCTTACTAACGCAATTGTATTCTTTTTAAGTGTTCAGTCAGTGAGTAGTATTTGGCTTTTATATATATATATATATATTAAATAATAAAAGAACTATTGTCATAATAATAAAAGATCTGAAATTATGATCTTAGTAACTAAGATCCCCAAACCCCTCCTAAAATTTCGAAATTTTTCATAACTCTCAGTGAGCACCTATGGTCCTAGAGGAAGCTACATACCAAATTTCATTCCAATCCGTTCGGTAGTTTTGAAGAAATTGTGATTTAATAACTTTGATCCCCCCAAACCTCCCCTAAAGTTTTAAATTTTTTCAAGCCCTTTCTTAGTTAGCACCTATGGCCCTAGAGGAAGCTACATATCAAATTTCGTTTCAATCCGTTCGGTAGTTTTTGAGAAATCGTGATGAGTGAGTGAGTGGTATTTCGCTTTTATATATATAGATTGCAGCTGTTAGAAGCTGTGGGTTTAACTTAATCGTGTGAACTTTTTCGCCTAAATTTACAAATATTGAATTAAAAAATGCTTTTATCAAAATAAATTCTAATCCAAGTTAATTACTAAGTTCTCAGGGATAATGTAGCTTTTTATTTTTAAAACATGTTTCAATTGGTTCAGTAGTTTTAGAGATTACCTGTTTACAACAAATTTACCTTACAAACAAATTTTACCTCTTTAACAAAATATATGTTAAATAGGTATAAATTTACCTGTATACGTCTTTTTCCTTTTTATTTACCTCAGCTGTTATATATCAGCTGTTACATGTCAGAAGTGGGGTTTAATGTTGACAGCTGATCGATAACGTAACATAATAATTCTCCTATAAAATGACAAATGTTTTACACGATCATTCGCATGTGCTTCAATATTTCGTTACTCACATACGTACAGTCGTTTTTACATCAGTCGATGTTATTAATATTAACATGTTTTGCATGCTTCTACGGTGACGTATAGTCAGATGTCTATAGTCAAAATTCCAAAATTAGTAATCTTCTAAAATATCCAGAGAGTATTTTTGTAACCAACGCACTGCAACTGCAAACTTATTGATTTAATTACGCGTTAAACACAGATACTAATCCTGCAACCAGGCGTTAGTCGTTACACAACTAATTCAACCCAATTTACTATAGATTGATTAGTGGTGGTAAGGGGGAATGCAGTCCCCGAAGGCTTTAAGTCTGTGACGTAGTATCTGAATATATTGGGTAGGATAAGATAATGGCCGTTGGACACGCTCTCTCTCTCAGATATTCTTGGTTGGAAAATCAATAGACCCTAACCTATAAAAGAAATATGTAAGGCATTCGCCAGTCAGTACTGGGGTTCTCCAAGTTTATTTCCGTATGATTTGTACTTTTTACAGGCAGGAAATAAATATGTTTAAAATATACAGCTGACGTACCCGACGTTACCCGCGATAAAAATAACTTTTCCGGAAAAGATTAATTTGTGAAAACAAACCTTACTGTGACGTACTTAAGGTTGCATCTGTCAGTGATACCAACGTTGTTGACCAAAACTCCAACTGATGCAAGAGATCAGCTGTTTTTTCAAAACTCCGCAAAGAAACATTAAGTTACAGGATCACACATTTGTCTGCCAGATTTTTTGGGTCATTCCCTCACAAATCAAACAATCTATACTAATTGATTATTATAAAGATGTAAAATTTGTTTGTTTCTTTGTATGTAGTGGGTAGTTCTCTGGAACTACTGAACCGATTGAAACAATAGTTTTACTAATGAAAAGATACAATATCCCTGAGTAACACAGGCTATAATAAATTTTGATAAAAATATTTTTATTTCAATATTTGTAAATTTAGTAGGAAAAAAAATCTTATTTTAGGCCTAGACTGACGAACCATTACATTTATTACCATAGCAACCAACTGAATGAATTAACAGATAAAACAGCTGTTTGCTCTAATATTTCCATTAACAGCTGATTTCAAACTTTGAAGCAATTATTTGTATTTCTAACTTTTAGGTTAGGTTTTTATTAAAGTGTAGACCTGAGCCTGCCGGTTATTTTAACCTTTTATTTATTATAACTGACGTTATAAATTGTACGAAATAATTTGATTTGAACATTTAACATTATTTACCATCTTAGCTGGGTTATTATTAATCCTACACCTTTATTTTAAAGAAAACATAACATTCCAACGGGGTTGGCGTGCGGAGCACGCAGGGGTTTTTCCTAATATTTAAATAAGTTTGAACCTTGACAAATCAAAGTCGTTTATGTTTTGTTACACTTAATAGTAGGCCTAAAAATCAAAAGTAACAAAAATATGAAACTTTTAATTTTTTGACTAGCACAAATTCGAAAAAAGCACGATTTCAACTGTGTCTTGAAACACACTGATTTAAATAAAAACCCGAACCACAAAACAAGGAGCAAAAACTATAACTAAACAACTAAATCGGGTTTTTATTTAAATCAGTATGATTTTGTCGCCACAGTGCTCTTTTATTTGTGTCTTGAAAGCTAATAATATTTTGAACTCAAACAAACATTTGACATAGGAAGCTTAACTTGGTGTCATTCTCTTTAGTTTTTAATGGGCCTCCATTTGATATACAGCATAAGTAGTTTACTTTAAAAAAATGTGTTTTATCTCAGTAAACAATTTTTGGGAAAATTCCAAAATATATTCCCTTTGATTTGTTTTTAAATATATGTTTTGTAGACAGTACTTAACTACATTCGAATTTTAAAATTTGTACCTTTCAAAATACGGTCAAAATTAAACATTTTTAAAATTTTTTAAATCAAAAACCCATAATCAAAGTTAACAAAATTTTAAATAAATATTTTTGTTACCTTTAATTGGTGCTATAATTTACCAAAAATTTAACAAATCTGAGTTGCCAAAGTTCAGACCATTAGTTGATCCGACATGGAATGACTTTTTTTAACAACGGATAAAGCCATCACAACGAAGTCATAGATATAACCCTCTTTTATTGAAATAATTGGATTTAAAAATATATGTACATTTTATTACGCATTTAAGGGGCCAAATATTGTATGTTACTGTTGTATGTGGAATCGTTTGAGTGGGCTGCAGGGTCAAAGCAAAGCCTGTCGCAAAGGAAATGTGTTATGTTTGAAAGATCGAAGTTCAAACAACTGTAAAAAGCCAGTTTAGCTTTGAGGCAAATATTGTATTAAGGCCAGCTATGCTATTGTATATATTACCATGTGTCTGTGTTATGTTGGGGCTGACGCCCTCCGCGTTTATTTAAATCCGCAAATGACAAGGCGGATTTCCTTCGGTAGACTATTTTCGCGCACGCACGCCAAGTTTGAAAAATTATCTAAATTCTGAAGAAGCATAGGGCCTAATAACATCTTCAAGTCCGTCTGTCCGGAAATGTGTTAGTGCGAAAACGTTTCGCCCTTCATCTCATTTTACAAACTCACACTTTTTACTTTCTCCCCCCTATACGTACTATATGGAGAAAATATTGGTTTCATCCAAATTTTCGAATTTGAATTTTTAGTGGAATTATCTGTTTTGGTGCTCCCTGAAGCGCCAAAAATTTTTTAGTGGAATTAACTGTGTTGGTGTTCCCTGAAACCAAAAATATTTTTAGTGGAATTATTTTTTGTAGTGCTCCCTGAACCCAAAAATGTGGTTTTTTGGTGATGTCTGTCCGTGTGTCTGTTAGGAGCTGGAGACCATACCAACGGTCCGATTTTGATGAAATTTAGTATGTCGGTGTAGTTCTGGAATATCTCCAGGCATTTTTTCCCCATGTTTTCGAATTTTTGATTTTTAAGGGGTTTTACCCCCCAAAAATGGCCAAAAACGAGAAAATTGAAAATTTCTCAAAAAACGGCTCTAACGATTTTGATAAAATTTGGCTTATTTGTAGCCCTTAATGTACCCTACCATATAGAAAAAACAGCATCTTTCTAAAAATTCTCGGTTAGGTAATAATAATAATAAATGATTTTTGGGGGTTTTCGCCAAAAAGAGGGTTTATATTTAAAAAAATAAAAATAACACTATTCTCACTCATATAGGTTTATTTATCAAACGCGTTTCAACGACAAAGTCGTCATTCTCAGTGATATATGAGCTACAACTGACAAATTATAACGGTCATAAGTTGTAATCTGTCAGTTGTAGCTAATATATCACTGAGGATGACGACTTTGTCGTTGAAACGCGTTTGATAAATAAACCTATGTGAGTGAGAATAGTGTTATTTTTATTTTTTTAATATAAATGCCTTCCCACCCGTCGAGCTTAAAGTGTATTTTACAATAAAAAGGGGGTTGTTTTTCAAAACCTTTTTTCGTGCATCTATACAGGCCTAATTGACAAATTTGTTCGAAATCGATCTAATAGGTTTAATAATAATATTTATTAATTACTCTCTAATTTAATGTGTGTCCCATCTCCTACCCCACCTACAATTATGAAGTCACAGTGAATCTGTTTGATAATTTAAATATGTTTGTGAGAAAGTATGTACCAGTTCCTGGTACCGTTTATTAAGGTTATCTCGTATATCTTTTGGCGTCCAGTAAAAGTAAATATACCGACCCATCCGAAGAACTAAAATGGTTTTCTCTTGTAATTAATTTATTTGTACAACTGACAGTTTATCTGTAGTTTACCTTTTTGGAACCGTTTTCCGCAATCGTATAACTAGGTTTACAAAATGTTGTATCGATATCTCTTCAATATATACAAATATAATTCTCATTGAAAAACAAATACAACAAAAATTTCAGCCAATCGATTTTTCAAAACATTAATGATCAATACGACGAACTAATTATTTTGGTTGTATGACCTACATAAAGTTTCAAATTCAGCTTCTTTAATACATTATACGATAGTGATTTTGTTAGCGTTTTCTGTAAGAAGTTCTGGTAATACATTACATGAACGTCTTTTGAAGGTAATACTGTTAATTAAATGTTTTTTTTAAATCATTACTTTTTGATTTTGTAGTAAGGCACATTAAACAATCAACTAGTTCACGGTCACTTGCCGACTCCCCACTGCAGTTTAATTCGCGTAATATTTCCACCGAATCGACTATAATTACGAAGTCAATACATCACATCCAATTCGCCAAGAGTCTAGATTTGATTAATTATACCCAGTCAACGTTAATTTTCTGTTATTAACATCAATTATGACACGACAGGCAAAGCACTTAATAATGTACAAGTGGATTTGAAACTATAAATAGCTTGTAGAATATTAAAGTGTAAATTATTACTGAACCAACAAAAACTTTTATTCGAGTACCGTTAAAAATATAATACAATTGTTTTTGCAGCATTAAAATCAGAAAGGGGATTCAAAACAACGGATTTTTCGGTTTACTAACTCCATCAAATTATTGAAGTTCTCAGGAAGAGATTTTGGCTCACGAGATCTAGTGTGTAAAACAAAATCCTTTATGGTGATTAGTCGCTTTTTCGTTCTGACGTTATAATCATTATCTTCAATCTTTTCTTCGCCTTTTCATTCTTTCAAAATGTGGTTTCAATTTTTTTATAATATCCAATCTTTCAATATTGTAAATAAATTAGTTTTTAATCTTTGTTAAATTTGTTGTTACATATTTTATATTCGCCAATGAGTTTAATGCTATTTTTAAAGTTAATGTTGTTGGTTAGTTAAACAGTTACATGAGTTTGACCTGCGAATACCAACAGTATAAATGTTTTATCAAATTCATTATTTCTAAAAATATCTATGTAATTTTCGATGAACTATCGTCTTTAGTGGACAGATTCTTTCATTATTTAAATTATATAGTGAGCGACGAACACGTCAAGATTTCTGATAGTTTAACGTCCATGAGTGAAATATTTACCTAAATTAATTACTACAAAAAATATTTTACGCCTAAAATGCAAATGTTTGTTCTCTATTTACAATAATTCGACCACGCAGCTAAACCGCTGACGTGAGTTGAGCAAATTTCAAAAATTAAGTTTATAGGCCTATGTTTTAGGGTTTCAACCAACAATTTAAGAAGTAGGTCCATTCACGACGGTGCTGAATAGCTGCAAAATGGTTCGCACGCCATTCCGAATATTGGGATTATCTTCAATACACAATGCATTGCGTGTTTCGCACGCCATTCTCAATATTGGGATTATCTTCTACACACAACGCATTGCGTGCTTCGCACGCCATTCCGAATGTCTGGAGTATCTTCAACACACAGATCATTGCGTGCTTCGCACGCCATTCCGCATATTGGGAGTATCTTCAATACACAGAACATTGCGTGCTTCGCAAGTCAACCCCCATTTTGGGAGTATCTTCAATACAATGCATTACGTGCTTCGCACGCCAACCCCACTTTAGAATTCACCACATGGCTTTGAACAGGGTACTTCTATGGTACTTTACGTTTTGAACGATTTTGGGACTATAAGGTAGCGTAAAAAAACAAAATGTGCAGAATAACATGCATGGTGCATTTATTTTTTTACAAAAAACTCAAAAACAAATTCATTCTCGTATAAAAGATCTCAAAAAATAGTTACTTCTGGTCGAAAAACGTGCTTCCGAGTTGGATTTTTTGGCTAACGAACTTGTCTGAGCGACGTAGACAACCAACTGTGTACCGAATTTGAACCAAATCGGACTAAAAATGCGGCCGCTAGAGTGCGAACACATATATACACAATCTACATATATACATGTGTACATATATATATGATTTTTAGTGACACCCCAATACGTGTTCTGGGGACCATGATCGGTGCTCATTTGCTACTCCCGACCTAGGGTCGTACTGCAATAGCTCAGTTTTCCTATGGAAATTCGCTAATAACTCATGAGTAATTTCAAGTTTGATGTATCTGTCTTCATATCCCGTTTCCTGTTTCTAGAACGTTTTCGAAGGTTCCAGAAAAGGAAGTCCCTTCGATAATAATTCATAACTGTCTGAAAATTTTTAGATAATTCTGTATAGAACATTCAGTAATACTCTAGAAGTTCTGGAAGCTTCTAAAACATTCTTTCCCGTTTCGGCCACTTCGGCACTCAATTCCCAGCAGCTTCAACGAATTCTCATAGGAAGTCCATTGGTGCTATGCCCTCTTTAAACACCCATAACTCCGAACACTACCAATGTAGTTCCAATCCTAAACCTTCCGAATGGATGGAGGGTGGAGGGCCACCGTACTGTTTAAGCCCCATGGAGCTGAGGGGGTGGTTGATCACGGACACAACAAGTTTACATTTATTATACAGGGTCAATGAGAACTGCGCGGCAATATCTCGGTAGCTCATTCTATAGCTAAAAATAAGAAACATATTATAAACATAGTTCTGAAAACGCTTCGTTTTCCACATATCTGCCATTTTGTTTTCGTACAAAATAATTCATATCTAGAGAAGTGTTTGACTGATTGAGTTCAAACTTGGCATGAAATTTAACCCAACAATCGGATGTTGTAACTGACAAAACAATCGGATGAAGGATAGTAGCTAAGTTGAAGATTATAACAGCATATGTACACGTATAGCCCAGTCTGTAAAGGTTAAAATTAACAGTAATTTGCAATACGGCTGATTTTTTTTATAAGTACCTTAAAGTATGTAGATTAACATAAAAAAAAGTTTACCAGTCTATCGATTTTATAAAGTCGAAAAAAAATTCTATTATCATTTTTTTCGATTATCGTTAATATTTCGAACTGGGAAGATAGAGAAAAATAAAAAATACCACCGTGTAGGGGAGGTATTGTTAAACAAAAAAGGTCATGTGTATTTATTTCGTCCGAGCAATAGTTTGTCTGGAAAAATTCGATAATTCAGGTATGTATTTTGCAGGAGGGAAAATCACTAAAAGGGGACATCTTATTCATATATGAAGCGTTGGCTCATTCTAAATTGGCCAAATTTTAATATATCGATTTGAAACTTGACATAGGAGTTAAAATGTATATTTTAAACATTTAGGCAGAGTCTCAGCTTGTTATCTTGAAAATGACCCGATCTAGGAGTCGATTTCGATTATCGATTTTAGGAGTACCGGACCCACGAACTAATTTCAATCTATTCCAGTTTCGTCAATTTTTGGAATATCAACATCAAATTTGTTTTACCAGTTGAGTACACCAGTATAAATATTCTTAGTAAGTATGTACTATTTTTTTCATGTTATTTTTAAAAACGAGGCGCTTGAAAATAGTCTTCTTTTTTACCTATCTCGTTTTAACTATAACACCTTTGGATTCAACGACTCCATTTTCGACATTTTTTAACATATCGATTTAAAAATTGGTACAGAAGTTAAAAACACAATTGTTTTTTGCTATACTTATTTTAAAAACTATATTTAAAAAATTTACTAATCTGCAGTCGATTAACTCAAACGATTTAATGAAAAATCTAAGTAGGTCTAAAATTATACTTTTTTAAGTTACTTGTGCTTTGAAAAGTAAATAATAAAAAAGGTTTATACTCCTTGATCTTGTTTGAATCTATATATTTAACTTGTAAAAAAACTTTCAGGTTGATATTTTGAAAATTTTTTAAACTGGAGCTTTTTAAAATGAATTGGTGGGTTTGGTACTCCTAAAATCGAGAAACCCACTGATAAGTCAAGTGGCTCTAGATCGGGTCATTTTCAAGATAACAAGCTGAGACTCTGCATAAATGTTTAAAATATACATTTTAACTCCCATGTCAAGTTTAATTCGATATATTAAAATTTGGCCAATTTAGAATGAGCCAACGCTTCATTTATGAATAAGATGTCCCCTTTTAGTGATTTCCCCTGCTGCAAAATACATACCTGCATTATCGAATTTTTTCCAGACATACCATTGCTCGGACGAAATAAATACATATGACCTTTTTTGTTGAAAAATACCTCCCCTACACGGGGGTATTTTTATTTTTCTCTAGCTTCATCCCAGCTCGAAATATTAAGGATAATCGAAAAAAAAATGATAATAGATTTTTTTCGACTTTGAGAAATCGATAGACTGGTAAACTTTTTTTATGTTAATCTACATACTTGAATGTACTTATAAAAAAAAAAATCAGCCATATTGTAAATTACTGGAACTTTGGGTCTAAAATTACCTCTACCGACTGGCTTAGTAATATTGCTGTGTTTACTGTGTTGGTATAGGATGCCGGGTTGAACAAACCAATTACACATATCTTAACTATTATCCTTAACCAGATTGTTTTGACTGTGAGACCATCCGACAGGGTTACAAAAAAGGGTGTCTTGAATTGTTTTGTTAATATGTACGGGTTTAGAGTAACTTAGGTTTGAAATTTTCAAACAACTGCCTGCCATTTTGAAACGCATGATTTGATATATTTGCTTATTTGTCTTGAGATATATCATTGTTAGGTTTAACTGCATGCCAAGTTTGAACTCAATCAGTCAAACATTTCTCTATATATTAATTATTTTGTAAAAAAAAGGTAAAAAGGGCTGATATCTGGAAACGCGAAACGTTTCTGGGCCTATTTTTATATGAACTTTTCTTATTTTTAGCTATAGAAAGAGCTTCCGAGATATTTCCGCGTAGTTCTGAATCACCCTGTATATATTGATTTTTCATTAGTTGTATTGTAATTTTGTTGGAGGCTACATGTAATTAATATTTACTAATAACTTGTGTATGTATCCAAACGTTTCTTTCATATTGAATAACACAAAAATATGTTTCAAATTGAAAGTATGTTGGTGTCAAGATATCGGAAACAGGTCACTGGTTGAACAGGCCAACTTCGCCGTTTTGGATTTAGAGACCCGAGCATTAATAACTAGTTGATTTGAAGGGTTTGTACACCCCTACAGTTCAGCACTATATGTCCAAATAGGACTAATGATCGAAATGTACAGTAAACTCTTGTGATACGAATCCAATTGAGATTTTCGTCCCATCAACCAATTCCTTTATTAGCGAATTTCCGTAGGAAAAATGAGCTATTGCAGTGGCCCTTATGGTATATATGTGTCTAGGTTTTCGCACTCTAGTGGCCGCATTTTAAGTCCGATTTGGTTCAAATTTGGTACGCATGTTGATTGTCTACGTCGCTCGGACGAGTGCGTTAGCCAAAAAAATCCAACAATCTGAAGCACGTTTTTTGACCGGAAGTAACTATTTTTTTAGATATTTCCTACGAGAATGAATTTGTTTTTAAGTTTTTTCTACAAATATAAATGTAGGATGTTATTCTGCACATTTCATTTTTTTTATTTTTTACTCGACCTTATAGCTAGCTTGGTTTCCGCAAAATCGATCAAAACGTAAAGTACCATAGAAGTATCCGGTTCAAAGCCATGTGGTGAATTCTACCGTGGGGTTGGCCGCACGCAATACATTGTGTATTGAAGATACTCCCAAAATGCGGAATGGCGTGCGAAGCACGTAATGCTTTGTGTATTGAATATATTCCCAATATTCGGAATGGCGTGCGAACCATTTTGCAGCTATTCAGCACTGTCGTGAATAGACCTATTTCCCAAATTGTTGGTTGAAACCCTAAAACATAGGCCTATAAACTTAATTTTGGAAATTTGCTCAACTCACGTCAGCGGTTCAGCTGCGTGGTCGAATTATTTGTATTGGTTACAGTTTTTGTTTGATTTGATCTGATTTCTTACACACAAGATGCTCAGTAAGGCTCAGAACTGATTTGATTTATTTACAGAAAACGTATTCAACTTTAGTTTGAAGTTATGTTATGTTTCTTTGAATCGTAAAACTGGCAAAATGCATGACAAAACTTTTATTCCTCAAATGCAAAGCAAACCAGAACTCACGTATACATAATTTACAACCAAAACTTTCCTCCGGCTAGGTTTACTATTCACAGCCTTGCAACAACAGTATGCAAATTCTCCACAGCCCGAGGTGCCTGACTAACATTGCTCTTCGTAAAGGAGAACTTAAATACAATAATACGTTATTTGAATATGTTAAGGGAACAGATTAGAAACGAATTGTCAAAGCATTTGGGAATAGATTTATGTTACCTGTTGTGTGCCTGTATTTTAATAGTGGTGGGCTAAGTGATTACTTGTCTGTAATGATTAAGCTACTAATGGTGCAAGTATTTAGGAGTACCGAGTATTTTTTACACACGGATATTTGTTGTATTCTTCTCTCTAGAATGTCAGCGGTATCCACTCCTTGCTTTCCGATTAATACAAATAGACCAGTCATTAGAGTGAAAGAAATCGGTTTTAACTAAAACTTTTAACAGGTTTACGTCAAGACATGGGGAATAGTTTGTAGATGAAAGTACCATATTAGCAAACAATGATTTTTTATTGCGGAATTTTTTAAACAACAAAAACCGTAAAATTTTTGTCTTTTTTACTTTCTCACTATACTATAGTAGGGTATAGAGAAAGTATAGTGATCGCAAAAAAATCGATGTTGAGATTTTTGTTGAAATATCCGTTTTGGGAACCCCTGAGTCAAAAAAAAAATAGTTTTTACAAAAGTTCTGTCTGTATGTCTATATATGTCTGTATGTGTACAAAGCTTGAGAACAAAACTATTCGATCGTTTTCGAACAAATTTGTCCCAGACTTGTCAATAGTGCACGAAAAAAAGTTTTGAAAACTTTTGAAAAACAACCCCCTTTTTGCCCAAAAATCTGCAAACAATCACTTAAAATCACTAATTTAAACCCCATTCTAGAGGATGGAATTTGGTAGACATTCTTTCTACAACGTTTATGATCAAAAGATCCTTTAGGAAAAAGATCCCACCTGTTGTAATAATTCAAATGTGTTAGTTGTGATCATATCACCGTACTAATAATTCTATTAAGAACTTTTAAAACGAAATTCAACTGATTATTAAATTTGTATCTTGAAAGACATTATAGATGGGTTAAACGTTTAAATAAAAAAACCTACTCCAGGTACTGTAGTCAAAACTAAAAACGGCATTAGAAAATGTATTTAACGTCATAAACAATAACACGCACAATACTTACACAAACACTACACACAGTACTGGGAACGATATTTTTTAAATATATAGACGATGTTTCGCGAATAATTTTAACACTTCGCGTCTTCATGTGTAACAAACTAAGTCCTAAGATGGTAGCGGACTCCTAAGAATCTCAGGGCGCCTAACACAGACTACTGAGGGCTCGGTTAAAGGTCATTCCGAGGAAAAACTCCCACCACGTTCGAGTTATCAATTTTCTTAATAGCCCTATCAAAAAGTCTATTTACTTCATTTCGAATTAAGGGTAAATTCTCCGCACTGATGGTTGAACTAGGCTGAGAAATGCATAACCACTGTTTCTTTAAATACCCTTTTCTCCCACAATTATTCTCTTTAAGTAAACTCTCTTGTCCCATCAAGATACCATGATTGTTAGCTATAACATGTTCAGCAATCGTCGAGCAATTAACATCACCAGCAGAAATGCATTTCTTCTGCTCTGAAAACTGTTTTTAAAAGGACGAGATGTTTCTCCCATATACGACACGCCACACTATCCTTACTGTCCACGTTTATTGTTTTTTGTCTCACTTTACTCACACAATTCTTAATCGTTTTAGATTTTAAAACACTGTCCTAATAGAGAATTTCTTATTAATTCATCTGATCTTTACAGGAACGCATTTTACATAAGGAATCGACAAATTGGCTTTTGGGTTTTCCATAGATTTTTAATGGCCTATTGTTGCTCACTTTTATAACAGCTTTCTCAATAATAAAGTTAGAATAGGAGTTAATTAATAAATCGATTTTTTCCCTAAACATTCTCATTTTTACTTTCTCCCAACTGTACGTAGTATATGGAGAAAGTATTGTTTTCGTTTAAATTTTAGAATTTAAATTTTTAGTTAAACTATCTGTTTTGGTGCTCCCTGAACCCCAAAAAATTGTTTAGTGGAATTATCTGCGTTGGTGCTCCCTGAAACCAAAAATATTTTTAGTGGAATTCTTTGTTTTGGGTTTTGGTGCTAATGGAACCCAAAAAAGTGTTTTTTTGTGATGTCTGTCCGTGTGTCTGTGTGTCTGTTAGGATGTGTACAGAGCTGGATACCACACCAACGGTCCGATTTTGATGAAATTTGGGCCAAAAAACGAGACAAATCAAAATTTCTCAAAAACGTCTCTAACGATTTTGATGAAATTTGGCTTATTTGTAGCCCTTAATGTACCCTACCATATTCAGAAACCTCGTCTTTAAAAAAAATATCGTTTACGTAAAAATAATAATAACTGATTTTTGGGGGTTGTTTTTCAAAATGTTTCAAAACATTTTTTCGTGCACCTATGCAGGCCTAATTGATATGTTTGGTGCAAATTTGTTCGAAATCAATCGAATAGTTTTAATAATAATAATATAATATAATAATATAATATGGAAGTGTGTTACATGCATCTAATATTTTCCATGGTATTTCCTACTTTTGCAATTTTAAATAACCACCTCCTTTGCTACTCTTGGGAAGGTATAAAGTTTCAACTGGGAGAAAGTATGTGGCAGTTGTCTGGTACTGTTTATTACACACATTATCCGCCCACTTACAAACCACAAGCCTAGCTAATCAGGATGGCTACACAAATAATTTAAGTACGGTGTTTTTAATTTTGACTACGATCTTATTTATCTACAAGGTGGGTGAAATAAATTATACATTTTTAAATAATTATTAAATCTCCCTACTGCGCTATAATTATTTTAAACGTTCACTTTTAAAAGACGTTTTATTTCCGCAGTTTCGGACGCGATTACAATGAACGTTTCTACATATTCCAAGATATATAAATACAAGACATATTACTAGTGTACTCATAAATCGATTCAATGCCTTGATGTAGGAATTGGTGTTAACCGAATATATTCTCAGAGCATCAATGATAGAGCTCAGTTCGAAAATGCTTTGAATAATGGTTTAGCGGTTTACTGGAGTAGTCTGGGGCTCAAAGTGTGGTTTGAGAGAGAGAGAGAGAGAGGTGGGGCAAATGTATTGAGGACAGATACATTTAGGTGTATTTACTCAGTGTTTTAAATTATTATTTTTTGCAGTATGTAACGCTTGTTCTTGCATCGTTATAAATACAAACTGCAAATATTTGTATACTAGCAGGGTACACGCAGCTTAACTGGCAGATGTGAATGCATTAATTAAAATAATTCTACCACGCAGCTGAACCGCTGACGTGAGTTGAGCAAATTTCCGAAATTAAGTTTATAGGCCTATTTTTTAGGGTTTCAACTAACAATTTTGGGAAATAGGTCTATTCACGACGGTGCTGAATAGCTGCAAAATGGTTCGCACGCCATTCCGCATATTGGGAGTATCTCTAATACACAATGCATTGCGTGCTTCGCACGCCATTCCGAATATTGGGAGTAACTACAACACACAAAGCATTGCGTGCTTCGCACGCTAACCCCCATATTGGGAGTAACTTCAGTACACAATGCATTGCGTGCTTCGCACGCCAACCCCGCGGTAGAATCCACCACATGGCTTTGAACCGGGTACTTATATGGTATTTTACGTTTTGATCGATTTTGGGCGAACCAAGCGAGCTATAAGGTCGCGTAAAAAAAATGTGCAGAATAACATCTTATATTTATATTTGTAGAAAACAATCAAAAACAAATTCATTCTCGTAGGAAAAATCTCAAAAAATAGTTATTTCCAGTCAAAAAACGTGCTTCCACGATTTTTCGACTAACGAACTCGTTAGCGACGTAGACAACCAACACGTGTACCAAATTTGAACCAAATCGGAGTTAAAATGCGGCCGCTAGAGTGCGAACACATTTATACATGTATATATGATTTTTAATGACACCACGAAACGTGTTCTCAATACCATGATCGGTGCTCATTTGCTACTCCCGTCCTTGGGTCTTACCATAAATGCCACTGCATAGCTCATTTTTCCTATGGAAATTCGCTAATAAGAGATTTTAAGATTTGCCTGTTTCGACAAAGAACACAATTTGTTTTCCATGAGTCAAACATAATTAACTTAACTATCGACAAAACAACTGAATAAATAAGTCCTTGATAATCGTGAACAACACAAAATATTAGCCTAATTGTTAACAGTATACATGTAATACAACGTCCACAAAAGTTTATTTTACTTTAGAAATCAGCTCCCAAAATATACATGCACATTTAATGTAGCCTGTATAGGTGTTTTTAATATGTCGTCTGTCCGAAACACGTCAACGGTTTGAAAAATAAAACCAAGATAAGAATGACACAACAATAGCTTACGTAATACATTAGGCTTCCTAATCAAACAGATTCTGAACTAAATAATTCTAAGTTACGTGTATTGTGCACAGACTTTACCTCTAAGATAAGCTGGGATACAGCTCTGATAACAAAGCACTAGATGAAATATGAGATGTATAAACCTGCCTCACTTCTGACGCAATAATATGAGCATCATTTGTTACGGTAATTGTCCGTTGTATTTCAAAGATCTCCCATTAATATAGTTTCGTCGTCTGGAAAATGTCCGTTTTGAGGAGAGGAGGGAATACCAAAGGACTTGGAATTTAGTCAATGTGCATCGTTATATAACTGAGGATTCAGGATAAACACTGCTGGTAAACTTAACTACAGGCTGGTACAGTGAATTAAAGATAATATATTCGGGGAGGGGGATTGGGTAAATCATTTACATTAAATTACATTTTTATAATACGTTACTCAGAAAATAAATCTTTGGTCTACGAATCCATACCAATATAAATACAGTTTTCTGTATTTTTCTGAAAATAACTTTATTATTCACTGTACAGTATGTTTTATCATTATTTCAATATTTATTTGGTGTTACGTAGTAAATTTGTTCTTTTATAATAAAATTGTTTGGGATTTTTACATTTGAACTTTTAGACCTGTACACTTGTTTGCTTTTTACTTTCTCCACCCTATACGTGGTATATGGATAAAGTATAATTTGTAATTTGTAATTTGTTTTCGTCCAAATTTTCGAATTTGAATTTTTAGTGCAATTACCTGTTTTGGTGCTCCCTGAACCCACAAAAATGTTTAGTGAAATTATCTGTGTCGGTGCTTTTTGAACCCAAAAATACTTTTAGTGGAATTATTTATTTTGGTGCTCCCTGAACCAAAAAATGTGTTTTCTGGTGATTTGTGTCTGTGTGGATGGGTACAGAGCTGGAGACCATACCAAAGGTCTGATTTTGATGAAATTTGGTATGTGGGTGTAGTTCTGGAATATCTCCAGGCATTCTTTTCATTTTTTCAAATTTTTGATTTTTAAGGGCTTTTTACCCCCCCAAAAATGGCAAAAAAACGAGAAAAATCAAAATTTCTCAAAAACGGCTCTAACGATTTTGATAAAATTTGGCTTATTTGTAGCCCGTAATGTACCCTACCATATGCAAAAAACCGCATAATTCTCAAAATTCTCGTTTAGGTAATAATAATAATAACTGATTTTTGGGGGGTTTTGGCCAAAAAGGGGGTTGTTTTTAAAAATTTTCCAAAACTTTTTTCTTGCATCTATACAGGTCTAATTGACATGTTTGGTGCAAATTTGTTCGAAATCGATCAAATAGTTTAAATAATAATAATATAATATGGATGTGTGTTATATGCATCTAATATTTTCCATGGTATCATTTTCCTATTTTTGCAATTCTAAATAACCACCTCCTATGCTACTCTTGGGAAGGTATAAAGTTCAACTGGGAGAAAGTATGTGGCAGTTATCTGGTACCGTTTATTTGTTATTCTATTTAATTCTTAATTGTTTTTAATGTTGCATTTTTTCAATTGTTGGAAACCGATAAATTGAAAGTTTTTATTTTAAGTCTTTTATGCCGTTTATTTTCGAAGTTGCTCATTTTCGAACATAAAACAACATTAATTTTATATTTTTGTAGCCATTGACTATGTACATCTTTCAACATTAGGTTTATACTAGAATTATTTCCTTCAGATTGTTTAGTTTCAATAATTTTTAAACATTACAATTTTTTAAACTATAGCTATTCCTGAATTGGATGCCATGTCTTTCACCATTATGAGAATTTCTTTCTTTAAAACACTTAGACCCCCTGTTGAATTGATGTTTTGACACATAGAGTGTTTATGGTATAAGAAGCGAAGAAAACATTTTCCAACTATCTGGTGAAAATAAATGTTTCGATAGATAAGATGGTGGTGGTAACTTGATGGATGAGTTTTGGAATAAAGGAGTTGATTAGGCAATTAGATTCAATGTATTTGCTATTATAAAGGGCCAGTTGTTTTAACTTTAAATAAACTTATTTATAAGTAGGTGTATTCGTAGCCAGTGATTATGTGTATTTTTTAATCAAAATGATATACATACTATACTAGCTGACCCGGCAATGCATAACTGCATAATTATTTTGGTGAAATAAATGCGACAAATGATGGTAATTTTGTGTGTCATCATAAGGATATGAGTCGTAGGTTTTAAACCATGTCATTTATACCACTCCATAGCTGTACACCATTTACATTTTGTCATAGGACCTAGTTCAACTGTTTTGTCTTTGTGACAATCGGTGTTGCATTTATAGTAAAACCCTGACATTGAATTTTCAGACCATGGAAGCACCTTCATGTGACATCTTTTAGAACTGTATTTTTGAACGGCAGCCATTTTGACCTGGGGATTTTGTTGACTGTAAGTGAGGGAGGGGCAAGGTACCGTTATTTGTGGCAGGTTTCTTGTTTCAAGGATATATAAATTTTAAGAAATCGTGATCAGTCTGTAGGCAACAAAATAAAAAATTCTATTTACCAATATTGTAAACCCTTCAAAAAAATTTCGTAAGACTTATAACCATACAATATTTTGTTCAATTGGAATATCTATCTCATAAATAGTATGTATTGTTTGATATTTTACCATGTTTAGACAAATCGTTCAATAGAGATGATGATAAATATATAGATCGGGGCAGCAAAATATATAGATAGATTACCCGATCCGGATTTTGCATGGATTGATAGAGAAATCAAAGTTAAATGTATATTAACCAAAAAAATATATCAATAAATATATTATACTATGTATTTTTATGGGGATTTTAAGTAACTTTGACCCCCAACTCCCCTAAAATTTCGAATTTTCTAAACCCATTCTTAGCGCGCACCTATTGGCCTACAGGAAGCAACAAACCAAATTCCATTAGAAATCATGGTTGTTTTGGAGAAATCATGATTTAGTAACTTTGAACCCCCCTCCACAAACTCCTCCTAAGATTGAGATTTTTTTAAATCCCTTTCTTAGTGAGCACCTATGTCCCTAGAGGAAGCTACATAACAAATTTCGTTCCAATCCGTTCAGTAGTTTTTGAGATTCCGTGATGAGTCAGTGAGTGAATGGTATTTGTCTTTTATATAGGCTATATAGGTACTGTATAGCTATAACTTCTTTTTCTTATTCATATTTCCTATTTTTTATTAGAATCATGTCGGATTAGTCTATTAGCTAATAGCAAGCAATACAATATTATTGATCAACTATTTATTATCCACTGTGTTTAATAAATGAAGTAATTTTATACCCCAATTATCATATTCTCTACAAAATACATAGTACCATTGTGTTCCAAGTCCACTGAGTCTATCATCTTGACTTATAAAGTCTATTTGAATACGGGATTCCCAACGTTGGACCATACAGTCTCCGCCTACATAGCTTGGCATTGCCTTCCCTTACAATCTATTACATTATTCATTAAGCTTAAAGCTATTCTGAATGTTACTTCTCCCAGGAGAGCTATCCATACTCTAACTCCGTTTCGTGGAACAAAAATAGTCTATTAAATCTATTCATAGCGAGTAATTTGCAAAAGTTAATCCATATTTAATACGAAAGCAGAGTTTTCAGAAAACGTTGAATTGATTTATGATGTACTTTAAAAGTTAATTTTTAAGAGGTATCGTGTATAGATTTTAAATTTTTCCGAATTTTTACTCAGACTAAGCGCACATTGGATGTGGATTTCAGGATACTTAGGCCTATAAAAAGGTACACTTACTGCAACCGATGTCGTCCTGCGTTGAAAAAAGTTTTCCACAGAAACCTTCAATAGATAATTTTAAATTTATTTGTACGTCTAACCTATTAACAGTTATTAGTGTGTGGGTATAAATTGAATGACTTAAAATAACTAAAAATACAATTCAGTAAAGTTTAAGATGATTATATAAACAAAGGTGTATCAATTTCATCCACCTTTTTTACTAATTGTATTTGCCATTCCCACGTTTGATGACTCAAATACATTAATTTTATTACACGTAAATTATTAGCGAATTTCCACAGGAAAAGTGAGCTATTGCAGTGGCCCTTATGGTAAGACCCAACGTCTAGAGTAGCAAATGAGCACCGATCATGGTCTCCAGAACACGTTTTGGGGTGTTATTTAAAATCATGTATATATGTGTTCGCACTCTAGCAGTTGCATTTTAGGTCCGATTTGGTTCACATCTGGTACACATGTTGGTTGTCTACGTCGCTCGGACGAGTTCGTTAGCCAACAAAATCCAACAATCGGAAGCACGTGTTTTGAACGGAAGTAACTGTTTTTTGACATTTTTCCTACGAGAATGAATTTGTTTTTGAGTTTTTTTTCTACAAATGTAAATGCAGGGTGTTATTCTGCACATTTTGTTTTTTAACGCGACCTTATAGCTCGTCCCAATAAGGGAGTTGGCGTGCGACGCACGCAATGTTTTGTGTATAGAAGATACTCCCAATATGCGGAATGGCGTGCGAACCATTTTGCAGCTATTCAGCACCGTCGTGAATAGACCTATTTCCCAAATTGTTGGTTGAAACCCTAAAACATATATAGGCCTATAAAATTAATATTTTTAATTTTCTTACCCGGGTAATAACCCTGCAAAACTTTGATTATTTTACACGGACAAAAAACTCCTTTCCTTACTTTACACATTTCAAAGCCTTAAAAATTGTCATCATCTACAATAATATTACAAAGAGGTAATATTTGTTTGTTTGTTTGTGTGTAGGGGGTAATCTCTGGAACTGCTGAACCAATTGAAAACATAGTTTTACTAATTGAAAGCTACGCTATCTCTGAGTAACATAGGTCGGCTGGAAATAATTTTGATTTAAAGGTTGAAACAACCCAATAAAACAATAAATACCAGGGGAGACCCCTGCGTGCTCCGCACGCCAACCCCCAATGGAACCTTCCAAAAACATATGTTATGTTTTATTTATAATAAAGGTGTAGGATTAATAATAACTTCAAAACTAAGATAGTAAATAATGTTAAATGTTCAAATCAAATTGTTTCGTACAATTTATAACATCAGATATAATAATGGTTAAAAGAACCAGCAAGGCTCAGGTCTACACTTTTAAACCCTAACCTAAAAGCTAGAAATACAAAAATAATTGCTTCAAATTTTGAAATCAGCTGTTAATGGAAATATTGGAGTAACCAGTTATATTACGGTATCTGTTATTTTATTCAATTGGTTGCTATGGTAATAAATGTAAATACATGTGTGTTGGTTTATCATTCTAGGCCTAACCTAAGAAATTTTTCCGATTAATTTACACATATTGAAATAAAAAAAGGTTTTTATCGAAATTAATTATAGCCTATGTTACTCAGGGATAGTGTAGCTTTTTATTAGTAAAACTATTTTTTCAATCGGTTCTGTAGTGCCAGAGATTACCCCCTACATACAAACAAACAAAAAAACAAACTTTACCTCTTTATAATATTAGTATAGATCAAATGTTTTAATGTTAACTACAGAACAGCTGTTTTATGTTTTTAATTTATTTAATACCAAATGTTTTAATGTAAACAAAGCAGATGTTTTTAAATACTCATGTATTTCTTATGGAGATTTTTCGTTTTTTGGGGACTCCAAAAACCCCTTAGTTTTTAATTTTAGAAAAAACTTTTATATTTCCCTCGTTCCTTGAATCGATACCTTAAATTTGTTACCTCTCCCATAATCCTCCAATTTACCAAATTCCCACAATTTTGAATCTAAAATTTCGCTTACAGAATTATATATAAGGAAATGTTTTAATGTAAACTACAGAACAGCTGTTTTATGTTTTTAATTTATTTAATACCAAATGTTTTAATGTAAAGAAAGCAGATGTTTTTAAATTCTCATGTATTTCTTATGGGGATTTTTCGTTTTTTGGGGACTCCAAAAACCCCTTAGTTTTTAATTTTAGAAAAAACTTTTATTTTTCCTTCGTTCCTTGAATCGATACCTTTAATTTGTTACCTCTCCCATAATCCTCCGATTTACCAAATTCCCACAATTTTGAATCTAAAATTTCGCTTACAGAATTATATATAAGGATTAATTGTTAAACTTTCCTTAAAACTAGACAGCTGAAATTTTCTACATTCATTTCCTACAATATACATAAAAAAAGTAAACTAAATTTGCATTTTTTGCGTCCTCCTAAGGGGTGAAAATGTGATAACAACCCCTAAATAAAAAAAAATATTTTTATATTTTTCTTAAAGTTAGTGAGCTGAAAATTTGTACAAATTTATTTCTTAAAGATACATAGAAAAAGTGTCATAGATTTATATTTTGTCGCGTGCTGCTAAGGGGTGAAAATGTGATAAAAACCCCTATAAAATATTTTGATTGTTATAATTACCTTAAAGCTAAACAACTTAAAATTTGGAACTTATTAATTTTGACTGTTTTATAGGAAATAAAATAACTAATAACACACGCAATTTAAATAGTTACTTCTAACTGGTGAACTTGAGGGTAACAGACACTTTTATAATGAAAATAAATTGTTACACTTCCCATGAATGACACCTTTCTTTCTTAAGTGGTAATTTGTTTACGTTTGCTTCACCGCAGGGATTGGCGAGCGAAGCGAGGAAGCGGTGAAGCCCTATCGTAATCCCTATTTAAAATCTCAGGCACTTTCCTTAATCAAGTAACACTAAATTGTTTCTCACTTGCACAAATTTTCCTTAAAACTCGGAAAACTTTCCTTATTTTACACAAAAATATTTCAAAATGACGTTTACAACATAAATAACTATTTTGCTCAATTTATATTCTACATATTCAGCTAACACATATTCATGTTGCTAAAAAGCAATCCAGTTTGCAAAGTGCATTTAGACGACGTATGTGTAGTTTACATATGCAACGTATTCTAGTTCAGCTCGGAAGAAAGGAATTGAAAACTGTACATGTTTATTTAATTCATAGCAAAGAACTTGTGAACGCGTCTAGCTGAAGTAACTTTCGGTTTTACGTATTCGTTCTTATTTCAGTCGAGAAAATGAGTTAAGACAGTAGAACGCATTGTTCGGTTCTTCCGCTAATTGTTAAATGAAACCATAAGCAGAACATACACTTGAATATACCAATGAATCTATATATTTAAAGCTGTAAGGAAAAAACATTTGGACAGTTCGTCTGAAACTTCGACTGGACCGACTATACATTAACAGGTTTTATTTACTTTTACGTCATCTTAATTTCTTGTATTAAAAAAAATCAACGTTTACAAACCTTTGCAATGATTTTATTTTACAGTTCTTCAATCAGCTGATTGTAAAGAAACAAGGTATTTTGTCTAACAACAGAAGAAGAGCAAACGCTTATATAATATAACAGCTGATTTCACCCATCATCTGTACAAAACCTAGCGTAGATTGTATTTTGGGGTTATGTTAACAATTACAATTCATCAATAATGTAATTCTTCTTAAGTTGATTATTTATATGAGTTATAAAATTAAGGTAGGCTATAATTCGTTATACGATTTGCTTTGAGGTTATAAAGTGAATATAAATACAACCTTTTATCAACAATGAATTTATTCATTTATACAAATTTATGGAAGATACCCATTCGTTTAACTTCGAAATCATACGTACATCTACGAATAACATATAAATATATTCGAGTATTAATTTCTTTATTATAATATTAATAACTTCTAAATAATTTGATAATCAATATGAAATAAAAACCAATTAAAAGATAACATTTGTTTCTTTATCTTGATATATAATTAAGATCTACATAAATACAACATTTTACAAATAGGCCTACAGTTTTAAATTGCAATTTTTTTTCATGGTGGTAGGCAACTGTATTATTTATGCAAGGTAATGGTTTGTTCTCCTTTCTTTCCTATCTATATTGATATCCCAAAAAATTAGATTATGTGTATAAAATATTAGTTAAATTCACTGATTATCGAATCCATTTTTTCTTCTTTAACTTTGCTATAAGTAAAATAATTGGAAGGAAATACCATTTTAAAAAGTACATTTTATACATGTTTTGCACCATCTGCCTAGCGCTCCACTCACCACGAATGGAGCTGTATCCGCTGAGTATCGACGGGCAACAACTATCTATATATTTTAAGTTAGGCCTAGACTGGACCAAAATAAATAAATAATGTTTATTGTTGATTGAGTAATCAGCTGTAGTCTCTAATATTTTCATTAACAGTTTATTACAAATTTTAAATCAATTATTAGTATTTCTATTAGTATTAGGTTAGGTTTTTATTGAAGTGTAGACCTGAGCCTTGCTGACTACAAAACGGGTTCCAACGGCGCACACCGGGTTTCAACAGGGCGTTGGAGGGGAGGGGGGTTGGCGTGCGGAGCACGCAGGGGTCTCCTCTAGTATTTATTAAAATGTGGTATAAAACACCGTCACTTGACAATAGTAACTGACGCTAAAACAGCACGAATACAAATGTATTGAGGTTTTCACGCTGGACTTAGCGCCTGTAAACTTACTTTAAGACAGGACAGTGTGAAAATGATCTAGACGGTTAGATACGGCTAATCTAAAATCGAAAGTGAGTAACTTTAGTTCCGTCTGAGCATTTGTATTTTCTATTGTTATCTGTTCAACGCAATCAAATTTATTATTTAAAACTAGTGAAAAGTTGGAACACTTTCGAGACTTCGGCTCGTCCGGACAAAACACACGAATTGAAAGTAAATTAAACTTAAAAATTTATTTTTATTTGTTACATTTAGTTAAAAAAATAAGTGATCCCGACTGGCTACGACTTTTAACTGTCAAAATCGGTTTTCCCGTACCCAAAAACATATAAAACGTTACCCTACACTGTATATTCAAAATGTTGACCCAAAAACGTGACCCCGACGTGCTACGACTTTTTAACTGTCAAAATCGTGTTTCCCCTACCCAAAAACATATAAAACATTACCCCACACTGTAGTTTCATAATTCTGACCCAATATTTTCAAAATCTTTACCCAAAAAACGTGACCCCGACGCACTACGACTCATGCTTGAAAGCTCACAAGCTTTTCAACTCTCCGCAATAAAATTACGACGATTTTGATACCACCAGTTTTCTACGTCTGTGAGTGCTTGTATCGTGTATACAGGAATACATACACACACGAAATTATCGCATGATTTCAATACTTCGGCATTCTAATGCGAGCCAAAGTAATAATTGTTAAGTAGGCCTATAATGAATACACTTAAGACGTTTCATATTTATTTTTAAAACTATTATATTTTTTACTAGCGAATTTCCATAGGCAAAATGAGCTATTGCAGTGGCATCTATGGTAAGACCCAAGGTCGGGAGAAGCGAATGAGCACCGATCATGGTCCCCAGAACACGTTTTGGGGTGTCATTAAAAATCATAAACATAAATATATGTTTGCGCTCTAGCGGCCGCATTTTAAACCCGATTTCGTTCAAATTTGGTACACATGTTGGTTGCCTACGTCGCTCAGACGAATCCGCTAGCCAAAAAAAATCAACAATTGGAAGCACGTTTTTTGACCGGAAGTAACCATTTTTAGAGATTTTTCCTACGAGAATGAATTTGTTTTTGAGTTTTTATACAAGTATAAATGTAGGATGTTATTCTGCACATTTTGTTTTTTACGCGACCTTATAGATCGCTTGGTTCGCCCAAAATCGATCAAAACGTAAAATACCATAGAAGTACCCTATTCAAAGCCAGCGCTGGATTTTACAGTGGGGTTGGCATGCAAAGCACGCAATGCATTGTGTATTGAAGATACTCCCAATATGCGGAATGGCGTGCGAAGTATTTTGCAGCTATTCAGCACCGTCGTGAATAGACCTATTTCCCAAATTGTTGGTTGAAAACCTGAAACATAGACTTCATTTTGGAAATTTGCTCAACTCACGTCAACGGTTCAGCTGCGTGGTCAAATTATTGTATATATATTTGTGTTCTAAGAACTTTACAGTTATTTGAAAACAATTAATGAAACCAAAAGAACTAAAATCGCATTATTCATATTTTAATTACTTGCACATTCTTGAAAGGCATTCTACGCTAGTTAGTTCTGTACTAAAACTTTTCTATGTACATTAGAATGCCAATGTTTTGCCTCATGCAAGAATTTCAACTTCGGCAGGAAAATACACACGCGACGTCGCAAAACTAGTTCAATGATGGCGTGAAAATCATACATATAAGGCCTTGGCCTGCGAACTCTGCCCTCAACAACCTGACACCAATGAATGTTTCGTCCTATTGCATCTCGTTTGCATTTCTGTTATACATAAGCGGTCAGAAATTACGTTCTCAACCAGGACGCGACGTAACTCAAAAACCACTTTTCTCCCATAACTCAAAAACTATTCGTCCTATGAAAAAAGTTTTTAATAAAAAATGTTTGTCACAAAAAGAGCTACGACTTTTAGTCGTAAAACTGGTTTTTGGAAGTCATTTTCCAAGATGGCGTCCGTAGCGCACGTTTATTTGCGAGGACTTTTAGTATGTTATTACAGTACCTAAATACAACATACATAGCAAATCCCTACCTTATAAGAGTGTTTTTTAGGTAATTTGTCTAACATTACTGGAATATTATGAATACGTTTTAAATTTGAATAGATATTTAAATAGCTCGTGTAATTTTAATATCGTCTCTCCCACAGTAAAACTAGACCTGCAATATCAAATGTTATACTTGACAAATAATGCCAAACACAGTATTCTCGAAACCTTTATTAAAAAATATATTGTTTACACCATAACAAAAAAGGAAAGTTGAATTAACTATTAAACAAACTTGACGAGTTTCACTCTTAAGTTTTTCTTTCGTAAAATTAAAATTTTCTTGTAAACCCAAGAAAGAAATCCTCCCCGTAAAGTGACAGTTGATTAATTACTCCAGCCTGGGAAGAACGTTGAAGTGATAATGGAAAGTTTGTGTGTAGTGGGCGTTGAGCGATGAGTAGAAGCTAAATCATGAGTAATGTATTATTAATGTTAATTAGTTTATGAGTGAATAGGAAACCTTGATTATACAATAACAGTGAAGTGATGGACATCAAAATGTACGACTGTGACAAAATGTGTAAGCGACATTTTATATTTAAATTCGTACTGATTGCATTGTTCACATGTTCTCGTTACAAAATAGTTATTCTCGATTTCAGATATGACAAAATTATTTCAAAATTGGAGATGTTTAGGAAACTTTGTTTCAACTTATGACCGATCATCGCTCTGTACTTTTTTTTAGGAAGATGTATGCAAACACGAATCACATACTGAATTTGTTTATGTATTTTAGAAATAATTCGACCACGCAGCTGAACCGCTGACGTGAGTTGAGCAAATTTTCAAAATTAAGTTTATAGGCCTATGTTTTAGGGTTTCAACCAACAATTTGGGAAATAGGTCTATTCACGACGGTGCTGAATAGCTGCAAAATGTTTCGCACGCCATTCCGCATGTTGGGAGTATCTTCAATACACAAAGCATTTCGTGCTTGGCACGCCAACCTCCGTATTGAGAGTATCTTCAATACACAAAATATTCCGTGCTTCGCACGCCAAACACACGGTGGAATCCACCACATGGCTTTGTGACATCGGTAGTCGTAGGCTTTCTATATATTCTGATATCCCCACCTCTTAGCTTCCAGTATACCCCTAGTGCTCCATTGTGTACATCAGTGTCTCGCGCGGTAGATAACGTAGCGCTACTAAAGTTAACCTCGCAAATGAGGACCATATGTGTCGTTCTTATACGTGTGCGTGTGTAGTGTCTTTTTATGTGTTTGTGTTTTTTGTAACATTTAACGACCTCCAATGGAGCGATTTTTCATTCTGATGATGGGACCACGGCCCCGAAACGCGTAAATTAAGAGTATAAAAGAAGTCACAAGACGGACAGATTCATCATTTTATAGGTAACTATAATTTGTAGTTGTTATTAAATAGTTATTTGTGTCTTAAAGTGGAGTGAGTTTAGGTGCCATGTAAGGTTATTTATGTGTAGCACAATGTAAGATGATTTATGAGTTTATGTACATTCACCATTTGGAAATTTGATAAACTCATGTCAGCGGTTCAGCTGCGTGGTCGAATTATTTATTCAAATAATCTGTTTTGCAAGCTTATAAATAAATAACAAAGTTATCCGCGGCATTGTTCGCCGATTTGAATAAATAAATGAAAAAACTTTCGGGTAAATATTCAGAGTTCATAGTCACAAAACAGTATACTGAGTTTCGTCCAAATCAATCTATGTTGCCCATTTTAGTTTTACATAAATTATCAGCTATACGCTGGTAAGGGGAAAATCCACGATTTCCGCCATTTTGTTTGAAGAACATTTCACGTCTTTAAAGACATTTTACCTACAGTATTTGATGCGAATATTTCATACTATACACGCAAATAATCGTAATGGGATTTTTTCCCCTTTCCTATATATAACTTGAGAGTAATATGTTCCACGTTTAGGTCTCTAGCTCCGTAGATCGTTTCTGGTTTCCAGAACATTCTAGATGGTCTGGTACCTTCTAGAAGATTCTATAGCATTCTGGAACATTCTACAACATTCTCAAACATTCTTGAACATTCCTGAACATTCTGGAAATATTTTGGAAGCTTTTAAATGGAAAGCTAATATCTCTGAAATGGACATTGTGCTTCCTCATTTCGTAAGCTGTGTTAAAATAGTTTACTAGGTTACATCTCTGACATGGACATTGTGCTTCCTCATTTCGTAAGCTGTGTTAAAATAGTTTACTAGGTTACATCTCTGAAATGGACATTGTGCTTCCTCATTTCGTAAGCTGTGTTAAAATAGTTTACAAGGTAATAACTCTGAAATGGACATTGTGCTTCCTCATTTCGTAAGCTGTGTTAAAATAGTTTACTAGGTAATATCTCTGAAATGGACATTGTGCTTCCTCATTTCGTAAGCTGTGTTAAAATAGTTTACTAGGTTACATCTCTGACATGGACATTGTGCTTCCTCATTTCGTAAGCTGTGTTAAAATAGTTTACTAGGTAATATCTCTGAAATGGACATTGTGCTTCCTCATTTAGTAAGCTGTGTTAAAATAGTTTACTAGGTAATATCTCTGAAATGAACATTGTGCTTCCTCATTTCGTAAGCTGTGTTAAAATAGTTTACTAGGTAATATCTCTGAAATGGACATTGCGCTTCCTCATTTCGTAAGCTGTGTTATAATAGTTTACTAGGTTATATCTCTGAAATGGACATTGTGCTTCCTCATTTCGTAAGCTGTGTTAAAATAGTTTACTAGGTAATATCTCTGAAATGGACATTGTGCTTCCTCATTTCGTAAGCTGTGTTAAAATAGTTTACTAGGTTATATCTCTGAAATGGACATTGTGCTTCCTAATTTCGTAAGCTGTGTTAAAATAGTTTACTAGGTAATATCTCTGAAATTTGGTTTCATTTGGCTTGTATATAGATTGTAAATTAGTTTCCATCAATTTGTACTTTCTTCCCCCCGCCCTCCTATACGTAGTATATGGAAAAAGCATTGTTTTCGTCCAAATTTTCGAATTTGAATTTTTAGTGGAATTATCGGTGTTGGTGCACCCTGAACCCAAAAGAATGTTTTTTTGGTGATGTCTGTCCGTGTGTCTGTTAGGATATGTACAGAGCTGGAGACCATACCAACGGTCCGATTTTGTTGACATTTGGTATGTAGGTGAAATTCTGGAATATATCCAGGAATTTTTTTCATTTTCAAATTTTGGATTTTTATGGGGTGTTAACCGCCAAAAATGGCCAAAAACGAGAAAAATCTAAATTTCTCAAAAAAGGCACTAACGATTTTGATAAAATTTTGCTTTTTTGTAGCCCTTAATTAATATCCCCTACCATATGCAAAAAAAACGCATCTTTCTAAAAATTCTCGTTTAGACAATAATAATAATAACTGATTTTTTGGGTTTTTGCCAAAAAAGGGGTTGTTTTTAAAAATTTGTCAATTTCGTGCGTCTATATTGGCCTAATTGACATGTTTGGTACAAATTTATTCGAAATCGTTGAATAGTTTCATCTTTAGCTAATAAAAATTATATTTATTACTATCCTACTTTAATGTACTATCCCCTCTCCTACTTTAATACTATTATGAAACCACAGTTGGGGTTACATGCGGGGGTTAGCGTGTGAAGCACGCAATGCAATGTGTATTGAAAATACTCCCAATACGGGGGTTGGCGTGCAATGCACTGTGCGTCAGCCGCTTCCCATAGTGTTCAGTGCCAAGCTAACATGAACGTGTTAATCATTTAAAAATGTTTGTGAGAAAGTATGTGCCAGTTTCTGGTACCGTTTATTAGTTTTGATAAATTGCACAGTAGTAACACTGAAGTTATCATTGAAACACATAATATTGCAATAATGTTACTAACACCGTCACCGCCACAACCAATATCCAACATTTTGTTAATATTAATGAACTATATTCAGGTGTGGTTACACAAGCATAAATAAACCGACACTGTGCATTATTCTCGCCTAAAACATTTATTGCTACGGAAACGTATGAATAATATACCTTCCAAATTAAATTACATGCTATTCGTGTACCGGCAAATAAATGCACATCTGTTGCACACTTAGGCTAATTGTCTGTAGGCCTATACAACAGATGTGTCTTCGCTTCAACTAAGATGTTGTGGAATTATAGAGTACATTAAAACTAAATGAGATGTTAACGAATAACTCATTATTCACTATAGGTATGAGCATCGATAGTTAAAATCGGTAGTAACCATCGATGTGACAATTATATCGACCTGAAAATATCGATGTATTTTAACGGTACACTTCGATGTATGTTTAAAAAGTTATCGCTTCAGAAAACCTATTAACCTTTTTTTTTAGTTAAAAGAAGGTTGATTTCCATTGTTTCTTAGTTTTGAGTTATAAGACATACTCTTACCGAATAACATTGCCTATATACTTTGTAAATTTCTGAAAAAAGTTGGTTGCTGGATATTTATTTATAAAATTGTTGTTAAAACCATACTTAGGCCTAAGACAATAATTTCTGAGGTGAAAGAAACAACAACAACAATCAAAGTAACAGAGTTAACAAGTTCACTGCTACTCAAATTTCGTATTTCCTATGCTAGGAGCTGACCTTTTATTTTTTATATTCATAGCTTAAAGAGTAGAAATTACTTTATTTTTTTATTTTTGAACCTTTTTACGTAATAATCATTAATATTTTAAAGCGGACGCACATGTGCGTCCACAGCACATAGGCTTAAAATTGGCGTGCGAAGCACGCAATGCATTTTGTATTGAAAGTACTCAAGAAAATTTGAAAACATTTAAAAAACGCCTGGAGATATTCCAGAACTCATCAGAAACCAAATTTCATCAAAATCGGACCGTTGGTATTGTCTCCAGCTATGTACACATCCTAACAGACACACGGACAGACATCACAAAAAAAAAACTTTTTTGGGTTCATGAAGCACCAAAACAAATAATTCCACTAAAAATATTTTTGGGTTCAGGGAGCACTAACACAGATAATTCCACCAAAAATTCTAATTCGAAAATTTTTACGAAAACAATACCTTCTCCGTATACTACGTATAGGGGGGTTGGGAAATAAAAAAACTACACTATCCCTGAGTAACATAGGCTAGAATGCATTTTGATAAAAACATTTTTTATTTCAATATTTGTAAATTTTGTCGGAAAAATCTTAGGTTAGGTCTAGAGTGATGAACCAACACTTGTATTTACACGTATTACCATAGCAACCAATTGAATTAAAAATAATAGACAAAACAGCTGTTTGCTCCAATATTTCCATTAACAGCTGATTTCAAACTTTGATACCATTATTTGTATTTCTAACTTTTAGGTTAGGTTTTTATTAAAGTGTAGACATGAGCCTTGCTGGTTCTTTTAACCTTAATTATAACTACTGTTGTAAAACATACGAGATAATTTGATTCGAACATTTAACATTATTCACGATCTTAGCTTTGGTTTTATTATTAATCCTACATCTTTATTATAAAGAAAACATAACATGATTATGTGTATAGATAGAAGGTTCCAACGAGGGTGGCGTGCTGAGCACGCAGTGGTTTCCCCAAGTCCAAAATAAATGGATAAAACAAACATTTAAATCTAAATTAAGATTAATTAGTTACAACGTTTTTAAAATACTTGTAGACATCTTTTTTCAAACATGGACGTCTTTTTATTACTCAAAGCGTTTATATTTGATTGGCTATTTTTTATTAAAGTTATCAGTGTGTACATATTACACAACCTCTATAAAGATATCTACGTAGTGTAACATCTACGAAAATTTTTTGTCCGCTACATTACAGCAGGCATTAAAATTATAGTTAAATGGGAGGTGAAGGTTATTCAATTGTATAAAAAGGCAAATTGAAAATTCACACAATTTCCTCGCAAAATCACGTTTTAAGGCGATAACGTCGACGAATGTAAAAATAAACTGAACTACCGGTGAAGATTTAACTGGATTTATATATTCTGCGGATGTCTTGCACGCGACTAAAATAGACTTCACACATAAGTTCGTTGTTGGCCTGAATCTAAAATATAGAACTAGGTTGCCGAATAAGAAGAAGCCTAATATTTTTTTAAATCATGAATTTCTTTAAAAATGTATTTCTTCTTGGGACCGGAGGGGTAACTCGATGGTAAACAAAAATATCGGCCAAATAAAACAAAATTTACATTTTAAATCTACGACCTAACTTCAAACCTCAGCAATAATTTATCATGTACTAAGGGAGACCCCTGCGTTAATATATTGTCTTTATAATAAAGGTGTAGCTTATAATAATAAACTCAAAGCTAATATAAGTCGGTAAATAATGATAAAGGTCCAAATCTAATTCATTTCATAAACTTTATAATAAATTTTAATAGAATCAGCAACTTTTCTGATTCTATTAGCTCGTGTTTTTAGCTCATGTTTACACAAACATAACCTAAAAAGATAGAAACACAAAACAATAATTGTTTAACATTTTTAAATCAGCTGTTATTGAAAGTATTATATCAAACAACTGATTAATGTCCCAACTATACAAATATTTAATTATTATTTACTATGGCGCTCCCATTGGCGTAACATATTTAGTATAGTGTGTGATATTTTTACGTTCAACAGATGTGTAAACCTAACCTAAAAGTTAGAAATACATATAATTGTTTCAAAAATTTAAATCAGCTGTTAATGGAAATATTATAGCAAACAGCTGATTACTGTAAACACACGAAACATATTTCATTATGATTTATTATGCGCTCCCATTGCTGTAAAATATTTAGTACGGTTTGTGTTGTTTTTATATCCAGCAGAGAGCGTTGTTTTTCAAAAAGTATATAAAAACACTCGTGGATTCGAATGCAATGTTGTGTCAAAATTTCAAAGCGGTCGGTGAAGAACTTTCGGAGATTTTAGATTTTGAAAGAACATTCACATTTTTATTTATATAGATTAGGAAAAAAACACTTTATTTTTTTTTTAACATAATTAAAATAATAGGATTCTAAACTGTTCTCATAAAAATATTTTAGTTTTAATACGTTTTGCTGTAGTAGGTTTGATGTTTTTAGAGCAGGCGTTTGATGAATTTTACAATAATTTGGTTTTATGATATGCAAATTAAATGAAGTAAATGTGTGCGGTCATGGGACACCAGTCAGGATCGAAGATCATCGCGCCTTTTATGTAATTCTTTTACCAGCCTTAACGGTAACATACGCACACAATTTTAATCTTTTAATAATTGCCGATTATTATTTTTTTGTTTTTTTTTATACAAATATTTACTGTTTCTATACGTTTAATGTTATTATAATAAAGGTGTAGAATTAATTATAACATCAAAGCTAAGATGGTAAACATAGTCAAATGTTTATTCCCTGTAAATACATTCAATAAGCGTAAAATGTTGGTTCATCCGTCTAGGCATAACCTAAAATTATTGTGCGAATGTTTAGTTTATTTTAACCGTCTTAACATACAATAATTTTAAGTTCGACCTATACTTAAAATTACTTTCTAGGCGTAACCTAAAATTATTGTATGAATGTTGTCGTTAAAATAAATTAAATATACATACAATAATTTTAGGTTAGGCCTAGACTGATGAAAGAACATTTTGTGTTTATTCAATGCATTTTAGCGCTTAACGATAATATCCGAACTACGCCGGACGGAACCGATCGTTTTAATTCAAATTGAAGAGCCAAAACACACGTTTCTTGAATGTATTTGAGGCCTATTCCTTTTCCAGAAATAGCTGAAATCAAACCGCCATCTTGTACTGTAGGCGCTGTGAAAATTTCATCTTGATCTGTTTAATGTTGTCAGCCTGGCATATATTTTTGCAAGCCTCTGCACAGCTGTGTTGTCCTACAGCTGGCACTGAGACTCAAATAGGCTCGTTGTTATTATTGTTTGGTTTGTTTCAAACAAATTACTAACCTATAAACTTGGTATTAGTTTAAAATGGATACTGAAAGTCAACCAGTGTATAAGAAGAGGCGTGTAGTTTATAATAATACTAATTTGAAACGTAAAGAACCAAAATCTAAAATGGTTCGTGGTGAAAAATACTTGAATTCTAGAAATAATGAAGTACTGGCTAGAGTGTTCTCCTTAGTCACTCAGTGTTGTAAGTACAAGTGCTACGAGAGATTTTCTCTTCAAAGTCAGTGTAATGAGTACGATTCTTTTCATAGTGGTCAAGAAAAGCATCTTCAAGATTCTTTCCTAGCTTCATGTATGAGTAAGTCGGAAAACACGAAATGTGATTCTGAACCAAAGAAGCCACGCCTCCATACATGGGAGTATAATGTTAAGGATGGTGGAATAGCTACTAAGGTATACCAAAAATGTACCCTTAGTTTATTTAATATTTCAATAAAACGTTTGCGAATGATTCAGTCTAAAATATTGGCTGGTGCCGATTTCCAAGAAAAAAGAGGTTCACATAGTAACCATCCACACAAATTAGGAGACAATGTCTTAGAACTAATGAAAAAGCACCTACAGTTATTTCCAAGAGATTACAGTCATTATTGTGGACACAAATGAAAACTTAAATATCTTGAAAATCCGCACCTTACCGTTACCACACAGTACGTCATGTTTAAAGATTACTATAAGGAAACCACCAGTGAGATATTGAAACTATCATATGTGAAATCCTTCAAAATTTTTAAGGAACATTTTAGATATGATTTTGTCAAACCTAAAACTGATAAGTGCGATTCTTGTGCTGAATTCGAGGGAAAACATATCCGAGATCCGAATGACCCTTGTAAAGTTTACTATCAGGTACACAAAAGGAAAGTTGACAAACGCAAAACTTTCAAAAACGATTTTGTTTCTAAATCACAAGAAACTAATAGTGAAAGTAAAGTAAGCCCATCTCATCTAGTGTTGGAATTTGATTATGATCAGAATTGTCTAATCCCTCGGCTTAATGTTAATAGCCAATTCTACAAAAGAATGCTATGGCTGTATGTATTCAATGTGTATGTATATAATGACAACTCGGCATATTTCTACTGCCACATGGAAACACATTCCAGGAAAAATGGAAACTCTGTAGCTTCTTTCTTACTAAAGAACCTAAGCAAGTTTTCAGGAATCAAAACAGTGGTACTATTGTCAGTTGTTACAGGCAGACTAAACCGAAACACTACCACAACAAAATTTTGTCCCTGGTTTGCCAAAGTTCATAAAGTTGACATAATGTTTTTTATATCCTGTGCGTGGACATTGGTTCAGCCAGTGCGACCGCAACTTTGTACCCGTTCGAAACAAGCTATAAAACACATGGATAGAATAGGATCTGCGAAACCATGGTAGGAAGCCATCGTAACATTGTAGACAGAATCCAACTCCCTTTGAACTTGCTATGGATAAAAATTTAGTTAAGGATTTTGACACAGGTCTTGTCCCTTTCTTTTTTTCCACCCCAAAATCAGAAAAATGAAAGTATACCATTATGAAATATGTAATGATTAAGTACACGGAGTCTGGCGGTCTGCTTTGTTCTAATACATACTTACCGACATATGTTCCGTTTTCATATCTTTCCAAATGTAAAACTCAATATTTAAAAGACGTTGACCCTAAGACTGTCCCTTTTGCATGAGTGAGCGAAGATACAATTTAAGATGTAAGATCATTACTAAAGTTCTTGTCAGAAGATGACAGTGACTGGATTGTATTCATCCTTAATGAACATAAACAGCATTAATAGCATTAACAACATAGTATTAGCATAAATATTTTGTCTTCTTTTGATTAAAGGAATTTTTCTTATGTATTAATAGTGTGTTATTCCCTCAACCACCAATAATTTCCGGAATAAGGCACATAACAGTTTATACAAATAAATATAAATAAAATAGTAAACATACAAATATTTTTTAACAAATTATTTCCTAGCTAAATAGATAATTTATCTCTAAAAAACATATTTAATAGGTATTTGTTAACATATATGTAATTGTTATATACTGTGATAAAATCTTTAAGGCCCTTTTTCTAAGTTCACCAAAATGGCCTATGTGCCCTTCTTCCGGAATATGCCTCATTTACATTCATTGTAATAGCAATCAATTTGATAATGATTTCTCGTTACTCGTATTTTATATTTGTCATTGCCATAGCAACAAATTAATAACACTTTTTTTCGTTACGCGTTACATTTTCTATGTTTTAACTCCTACCGCAAACCACGTTAAGGAACTTCGTTCCAAAATTGTAATTTTTTCAAAAGATACTCGCATAACTTTAAACGTAAACGTGCATTGTGAAAAAAATGCAACCCTATAAAATTACAGGTAAATAGTTTATTTAAATCAGTCGCAGTCATTTAATTCATCCTAAACCATTTTTCATCCTCCTCTAAAAGTATCCCTATTTAGGGTAATTAATCTCTCCATTCGTTTCAATGAAAAGACTCTAAAGGTGGTTTAGAAGAGAAAGTTTTCTATTTTCCAATCTTCACTATACCCACCTTGTTTAAGACTTCATAAATCATTCATCTACCATCAATAAGTAATTTATAATCTCGTTTTTTTACTAATTGCTTTCGAGCTATATAAATTTGCATGAACGGGAGCAACAGAAGGTAAATTGGCGGTAGTTTATCAGACAGTTCCCCCGGGGAGTTCTTTAACAAGTTCCGACGATATAGTGCCAGACGAAGTGAATCACCGGCATTTAAATCTTGTAATGAGACAAACGAAATCCGTTCGTCTGCTTTTAACGATGCACCCACATGAATAGTGGTTCAACAATTCCAAGATCTATAAAAAGCAGTTGTTTTTACAACTTGTGAGTGGAATTTCAGTGAAACTATAATTATTGTAAGTCACTTAAATACAAACTCTATTAAGGGGATCCGACACCATTAAAATGGGTATATTTTGAAAATTTTTACTTCTGATTCTGCATCCTTTGAGAACACGCATGTAAAGTTTTATGCATATCTGGCCATATTTTCCTTGGCAAAAAAACAATACTATAGGCAGAAATACTTCAAAAAATTCAGCCAAAGAAGATTCAAAAAGGTTGCTCACAAAGAAAGAAAGGGCATCACAGAAGTACAAAAACTACAGAAATTTACTCAAAATCAGAGAGATTAAAGAAGAACAAGAGAAGAAAGCAAAAGAAGGGATTACATATGGAGCAGGAAAGTTTTTAGTGGGAAAAAAACTTTTGGATGCTCGCAGACTTTGAACAAAATTTCCCGAAAATCAAGGCTGTTATAACATTTTGTTGAATAAAATCTCAAGTTTTTAAACTGGCCTAACTAGTGTTACCACACCACTCTTATACTATGTTCTACTTTTAATGGTATAGTCAATGTTATATACCATCAAATACTATTATTTTTTATAATCTTGTTGAAAAAATTTTGTAAAATTTGAAAACTTTTTCTAAAAGTTGCCTAAAATTTTTTGTTATGTTACAATGGTTTTCATACCATTAAAAAAATACAGTAGATTATAAGGAACAAGAAAATTATATATATTTTTTTTAAACTTTAAAAACAAAAAAGTTATTTAAACTTTTAATAATACCACGTCCCACCCCCAAAATATACATATATATGCTTTGTGTATTGAAGATACCCCCAATATGCGGAATGGCGTGCGAAGTACGCAGTGCTTTGTGTATTGAAGATAGACTACTAACAATATACGGAATGGCGTGCGAAATACGCAATGCTATGTGTATTGAAGATACTCCCAATATGCTCTACTCACGTCAGCGATTCAGCTGCGTGGTCGAATTATTGAATTTCTGACCACTACAACTACATCTGTAACGGTGTTCTCCTACAATTATTGTGTCCAGATGATTTCCAGGCGCGTTTATGCAATGTTGATACATTTTATCAGATTGAGTTTTGCATACGCAGCCCAGTTAGTTACAAAATATTCGCGCTAGGCGCATTTTAAAATTGAAAATAAAATGTTTATGTATTCCGATTTAATAGAAACAAACACTAAATGTTAGCTCAAGTTTATCTCAATTCACCACTGAACACCAAATTAAACAAACAGACGCTATGGCTGTTTATGATTTTATAATATGTATAGAAATGATCTAATAAATTTCATACTCTTACCGTTTCGACATTCTGAAACTCAAACATTCTTGAAATCGAAATTAAAACAATTTCAAACAATAATAATGCGACCACGCAGCTGAACCGCTTACGTGAGTTGAGCAAATTTACAAAATTAAGTTTATAGGCCTATGTTTTAGGGTTTCAACCAACAATTTGGGAAATAGGTCTATTCACGATGGTGCTGAATAGCTGCAAAATGGTTCGCACGCCAACCCCCGTATGGAAGTATATTCATTACACAAGGCATTGCGTGCTTCGCACGTCTACCCCACGGTAGAATCCACCACCATGGCTTTAAACCGGGTCCATTGAAGTCTATGGTATTTTAAGTTTTGATCGATTTTGGGAGAACCAAGCTAGCTATAAGATCGCGTAAAAAAACAAAATGTGCAGAATAGCATCCTACATTTACATTTGTGGAAAAAACTGAAAAATTAATTCATTCTCGTAGGAAAAATCTAAAAAAATAGTTACTTCCAGTCAAAAAAAAAACGTGATTCCGATAGTTGGATTTTTTTGGCTAACGAAATCTTTTGAGCGACGTAGACAACCAACATGTGCACCAAATTTGAACCAAATCGGACTTTAAATGCGGCCGCTAGAGTGCGAACAGATATAACACATATACATATATACCGGGTGTCCCACGAAGAGGGCCCTATTTTTGAATTAATATATTAGATGCACCAAACACTCTACAAACCTGAAACTCAACAGTCCTAACATACACACATGTAAAAGAAATACACCTGAGTATCAGTTAATTCTGACACATTAGGACAAAATGGCGGGATATCAAAGAAATAGTACCTTTTCGTTAAAATAGTTTTATTTGCTTAAGTGTTACAACATAATTTTTGAATTTTAACGATGTTACTAAGCACTAAACAACGTTAGTGAATTAAAGATATAAGTAACTCATAAATAAATTAAATCAATTTGATCCATAAACCTTATTCAAACTGATGTCCATCGATCGCAATGCATTGATGACAACGAAATAGAAATCAGTCATACGCTTTGCTGAACAACTCTCGAGGTATCAACAACAGTTCCTCTTCGATCAACCTCATTAGTTCATCGTCTGTCGCAATGTTATGACAATAAACCTTCTCCTTCAAAATGCCCCACAGAATAAAGTCACAAACAGTCAAGTCTGGAGACCTTGGGGGCCAGTCCATGAAGCTGCTGCCACGACCTATCCAACGGTTAGGAAGATTTTGGTCCAAAACTGCTTTGGCCACATTAGCATAATGCGGAAGAGCTCCATCCTGTTGGAAAAAAACGTCTTTCATCTCAGGCTGAGAAAGATGAGGAACTATGTGATTGCTTAAAACTGATGCATACCTTTCTCCAGTCATTGTTTGTCGGGATATGTCATACGACAAAACACCATCCTTGGTAACAGCAGCCCAAACCTGTTATACCTGTTGATTTTAATTTCTCTTCTTGTAAGATATGTGGATTTTTTGTGTTATAGTAATGACAATTATGCCTGTTTACAGTTCCTGTTCGATAAAATGTCGCTTCATCTGAAAACACGATTCCTTCATGCCATTTGCTATCTACGTCAGTATTTTCAATTATTTTCGAACAAATTTCCAATCGTCTGTCAGGATCATCTTCAAGCAGTCCGTGAACTAAATGAGTTTTATAATGTTTGATTTTGTTATTTTTGGCATACCTTTGGACAGATGACTTCGGTATCCCTGTAGTAGATTCCACCTTTCTTACTGAATTAGGCGTATTTGGAGATTCCATGAAAGCAGCACATACGATTTCTTCATTTTCTATGTTGGAGGATCTATGGTATTTTTTTGTATTGACCCCGTTTCTAGTAGAATAGTCTTCCACTTACGAATAGATTTCCTTGACGGTGGAACTACACCTGGGTACCTTTCCCTAAAACACCTTATTGCTTCATAATCATTTTCAAAGGCAATAGCCCAGGAACAACATTTCACTTTTTGCTCAGTTGAAAACGGCATGGTACATAAGACACTTTACAATGCAACTTAATAACAAATGCCAATGTTTATTACCAAATATGTTCATTGTTGTGGATAAACGCAGTCAGCTGATAGATTTGAAATAGTCTAAACATCTGTAGCTGTTCCTATTCTAAATAAAAGTAGGTTTACCCTTAAAATACGATTGCTGGTTTTGTTGTTTTTTCCGCCATTTTGTTTGGATCAGTCAGAATTAACTGATACTCAGGTTTATTTCTTTTACATATGTGTTAATCACGACTGTAGAATTTCAAGTCTCTAGCGTGCTCTATACGTCTGTCATATCAATTAAAAAATAGGGACCTCTTCGTGGGACACCCGGTATACGATTTTTAATGACACCCAAAAACGTGTTCTGGAAACCATGATCGGTGCTAATTTGCTACTCCCGACCTTGGGTCTTACCATAAGGGCCACTGCAATAGCTCATTTTTCCTATGGAAATTCGCTAATAAATTTAAGGTAGATCATGATTTACTTTTTCATCACCCCAATGTTACATAAATCTGAAACTGAAAAAAAAATCATTATCATCATTCTGTTTGTTTTACTTCTATCTTAAAAATGATAAAGTACTACTTATCATAAGACTACGGATCCTAATTGGAATTTCTGCCACCCCCTCCACTCTCCCAGAACCAAGATTGAAAAATGTGGCATTTGATAAGCAGCCTCTCAGTGAAAAAATGTTTCCAAAATAATGTTTATCAATTTTAACAAATTACACATTTAAAGAGATTCGGGAACAACGCGTGTCTAATGGCAGTGTGATAGAAAAGCGACACACTATATAACAGAAGAAACATCCGTTAACAAACACATTTGCGTGGATTCGACTGAGTCAGCATGTTATGATATTAGCAGCGTAAAAGTCAATCAAACCCCAGCTTTATCGACGGCGACCATTAAACGGGGCAATTAATTTTTACTATCGCTGACATTAAACGGCTCACTGTGTTGTTATCGAATAAAGCTATTAAACACAATCATTGTTAACCCTGTGTTGTTTTGTGACCAGTATTGTTTATGTGGATTTTAAATTTGTAAAAGATACATTTTATTTATATCATTCTCGGCCGATTCGAAGATTTCCAATAAGTGTGACGGAGATTAATAAAAATTTAGACAACTTTAGAACTATATATTCAAAATCTCTGAAATTATAAAATCTATTCGTGCTACCGAACTTTTAAATGGTCAGATATAAAATGTATTAATTTATTAACCCTCCCTTCCACCCTAAATATAATTAATATGGAAAATATGATAGTTTGTTATTAGCGAATTTCAATAGGAAAATGAGCTATTGCAGTGGCTCTTATGGTAAGACTCAAGGTCGGGAGTAGCAAATGAGCACCGATCATGGTCCCCAGAATCTTACATTTTGAGGTGTCATTAAAAATCATATTTATATATATGTGGTCGCACTCTAGCGGACGCATTTTAAGTCCGATTTGGTTCAAATTTGGTGCACATGTTGGTTGTCTACGTCGCTCGGACGAGTTCGTTAGCCAAAAAAATCCAACAATCGGAAGCACGTTTTTTGAGCTGAAGTAACTATTTTTTGAGATTTTTCCCACAAGAATGAATTTCTTTTTGAGAGTTTTCTAAAAATATATATGTAGGATGTTATTCTGCACATTTTGTTTTTTTACGCGACCTTACAGCTCGCTTGGTTCCCCCAAAATCGACTAAAACGTAAAATACCATAAAAGTACCCGGTTCGAAGCCAAGTGGTGCAAACTCGCGAGGCCACTAGGAGGAAACAAATTCTACTAATATATTGCGTACACACAGACATCTGTTCAACACCTTCGTGAGTAGACCTATTTCCCAAATTGTCGAAACCCTAAAACATAGGCATATAAACTTAATTTTTGAAATTTGCTCAACTCACGTCAGCGGTCCAGCTGCGTGGTCGAATTATTTTACTGTCCATAAGCTGTTACCGTAATGAAGGACGTGTGTATAGCTAGTACAGCATATTAAAATTATGCTTTTTATTTTTATGAAAAAAAGCTCAAATCATGTTAAAAGCAACAAAATTAAACTAAAACTTATCAATCTAAAACGACGTCCGATTGTATTATTTTTTTGCTACAGAAGCACGTTTTGAACCGACGAACTAACAGAAAATATTTGAATCTGGTTCTCTGTGAATAGTACAGATCAAAATAGATCCGGCATCGTCTGTCGCAAACTTCTTTCTGAATTAATAATATAGGTTCAACAGATTTGTTTAATAGCCAAACAAGAACCAACAAACAAATATCTACTTATCCTAATTCATTAGTCGTTGTCCAAGTAGTGCTTATGAAGTCACTTGAAGTCAAGACTGGAACTTACCTGAAACAAAACATAATTTAAATTAAATAGTAGCTTTAATTGTAAGAAGAAATTGTTTCTAAGAACGATAAAACGAACAATTAATTAATCTCGCAAAAATACGCTTATTTGTCAAACGCATTTCAACATCCAAGTCGTCACCCTCAGTGAAACATAAACCTAAATTAATCAATTACAACTCATAACTCATTAACATTACTTATCTAAACTAATATTATAAAGAGATAAAATTTGTTTGTTTTATGTAGGGGATAATCTCAGGAACTACTGAACTGATTTACAAAATAGTTTCACTATCCCTGAATAGCATAGGCTATTCATTTTGATGAAAACATTTTTTATTTCAATATAAAACAGCTGTTTGCCCCAATATTTCCATTCACAGCTGATTTAAAACTTTGAAGCAATTATTTGTATTTCTAACTTTTAGGTTAGGTTTTTATTAAAGTGTAGACCTGAGCATTGCTGGTTCTTTTAACCTTTATTATAACTGCTGTTATAAAATATACGCAATAATTTGATTTGAATATTTAACATAATTTACCATGTTATCTTTGGGGTACTAATCCTACACCTTTATTACAAAAAAAAAAAAACATAACATGATTATATGTATAGAACGTTCCGACGGGGTTGGCGTGCGGAGCAAGCAAGGGTTCCTAGTAACTTGTATTTTGCTACTAATTAGACAGATAAATGCAAGCAATTGATATTGTTATTTATATTCTTTGAAATTATCTAATTTATTGCAATTATTTCTAATTGATGTTCCTTTAACAGCTTTACTGAATACGTTTTAGAAACTAGTTAATATTGAGAGAAGTGATGTCAGTAACTAACTGAATATTTATGTAGCATAACATAACAAGGGGAGACCCTTGCGTGCTCCGCACGCCAACCCCCGGTGGAACCTTCTAAAAGCATATGTTATGTTTTATTTATAATAAAAGTGTAGGATTAATAATAACCTCAAAACTAAGATGGTAAATAATGTTAAATGTTCAAATCAAATTATTTCTTATATTTTATAACAGCAGTATTAATAAAGGATAAACGAACCAGTAAGGCTCAGGTCTCTACACTTAATAAAAATCCTAAGAAAAAAGTTAGAAATACAAATAATTGTTTCATATTTTAAAATCATCTGTTAATATCGGTTGCTCACTATCATTTACTGCATAGTATCAATAAATAGGCCTACTATTTAATTATAATATTTCAGGAACTCCCGTGAAGCAATTTTTTGTGAACACAACTCCTCCCTTATAAATACTATAAAAATAATTATTTACTTCCACGAAAGCAGCTCTATTAGTTTGATTTTTATTATAAACAGCTGTTTTGTATAGAAATGTTTCTATAGCCTCCTGAATACTATAAACATCATTACTTACAGCCACGAAAGCAGCTGGATTAGTTTGTTTCTTATTATAAACAGCTGTTTTGTATATAAATGGGTTTTAAATTGGTTCCATGTGGGGAAAACCCGCCCTTCGAGATTAGCTCACGCCATTAAGGATACGAATTTTGACATCTAAAACCTTATTGCAAAACTACGAAATGATACCAATTTGTTGACACCTCAAACGTTAAAAAAATAACGGAGGAGTTATGTTCACAAAAAACTGCTTAACGTATTATTTTTTTGTTTTTTTTTTTTTGTTTTAACGTCCTGCTGTTTTGCACTTAAAGGCTAGTGAAGACGAGACCTACAGTTTTACAGTGGTGGAATCCGAACCACTGCCAACGATGTCTGTTAAGAAACCATTTAGAAAATTATTCGGGGTCAATGGGAATAATACCACGGCCATCGTGGCCATCGTGGTATTATACCAGGTGTCTTAAAAATCTCACCCCCACTTTAACTTTTGTGTTTGTTAAAACAAACAAATATCCTTTGGGGAACGATACTAACTTAGTCCAAAGTATCTTTTGAAGCAATCGGAAATTTTGAATGTCCCCTAAAAATGGGGGATTTTGGGGGCAACTCAAAATTTTTTAATGGGAATTATGGTCATGTGATACCTTGTAAATTTTATTTTGTACAAATTTTTTTAAGATGTACGAGTCGACTTAAAATTTAAGAAATCGATTTGGATGCAATATTTAAGGTCAAGCACTTTGAAATAAACATTTTTTGTCTCTTAAATTTTTTTCTAAAAACTCTTCCTTTTAGAGATATTAGTAACTATATGTCGATTTATTTCAACGCGTTTAGGGCCGCCATTTTGTTTTGGGTGGTCCGATTTTTATTTTCTTTATGTAATTTTCCTAGTCTTTAAAATGAGGTATCACATGACCATACTTCCCATTTAAAAATTTTGAGCTGCCCCCAAAATCCCCTATTTTTAGGGGACACTCAAAATTTCCGATTGCTTCAAAAGTAACTTTGGGCTAAGTTAGTATCGTTCCCCAAAGGATATTTGTTCGTTTTAAAAAACAAAAAGTTAAAGAGGGGGTGGGACTTTTAAGACACCTGGTATATAAGGATTTGTTAAAATGACGGTCCAATCTTAACACGATACAATTTTATTGATACATTTTACAAAAAATCAATAAAGTGCAAAATAATCACAAAACTAAACAGTCTTTGTAATGTTATTACAAACAAAATGCAATTGTGTGCTTGAGACCGGACGAGATAAGTGTAAACCTTTTAATTACGGAATGAGGAAGCGCAATTTCCATTTTAGAGGTATTACTAATTAAACTATAAATTGTATTAACATTAACAGATTAAGCCTACACTTATATCTTAAATCTGTTACACTTATATACCCAACTCAAATATACTAAATTAGCAGTGCGATTGTCTTTGGTGATGGACTCTGCTGGTTCGAATCTCGGCAAGACCAAAATTGTTTTCAAATAGATGGAATGCATTTGGAGCGTTCACAAAATACTGTAGAGCATGGTGAAAAGCGTGACGGTAAAAACCAATTCACCCCCAGCAATAAACTGTATACTCCGCTATACACACATGTATACAAATGTTTTGGACGTGGCGCGCCTACAGATGTTTACACTTCAAAAATGTTCTATGTGACCTCCACCAGCAGCACGTTTATAATTATGGAATGACGGATAGGCCTGTACCGAGATAAAAGGTACGTTTCAGATATAGGAGTTGTGAAATTTTAGGGAATCGTTGAACCTGTCCGTAAATGAATCTGTTGCAAGAGGGTCTACTATAAAGAAAGGCTTTTAGCGTTCTTCCACGTAATAAGGTTAACTAAACTGATACAGCCCAGAGTGCTTTTAATTGGTATTTAATGGGATGTGTCTGTGCAAGGGGAAGATTCTGGTTTATCTTGCTCTTATGCTTGTACAGAGATTTCAGTAAACGTTTTATTGGAACCACGAAAATAAGGTGAACAGATGGAACACTTTATCGAGACTCTGGCTCTTGTTTTTTTAATACTCAAAAATGTGACGTTTTTGTAACGCACGTCACGCTAGAAAGCTCAAAGGTTTCTCAATTCTCCTCAATAAAATTACGAAGATTTTGGCACCAGCAGAGAAGTTTTCTACGACGTCTGTGAGTTCACATATCGTGTCCACAGACAGACACAGAATTTTGTATTGCTTTATCGTGTCCAGAGACATCGAAAACGTCGAGAAAAATCATACAAAGTTTGGGTAAAATTTTAAAAATTTTCGCAAGATTTCAATACTTTTGCATTTTATTGTGACCCGAACTAATTTACTTTGTCCAATATACTACTGTATGTCGTTCTGTAAAGCAGGCCGTCATTAAATTTGATGATTACAGAATTTTGAGTTTCCAAGCCCAGCTGAAATTTTAATAATAAGGTTTTTTCTACAAGTCAATGCTATAAGTCTTCAATTTGGAAGAAATTTTATTATAAATTCAAATAATTCGATTACGCAGCTGAACCGCTGACGTGAGTTGAGGAAATTTCCAAAATTAAGTTTATAGGCCTATGTTTTAGGGTTTCAACCAACAATTTGGGAAATAGGTCTATTCACGACGGTGCTGAATAGCTGCAAAATGGTTCGCACGCCATTCTGCATATTAGGAGTATCTTCAATAGAAAGTACATTGCGTGCTTCGCACGACACTCCGTACGTTGGAATTATATTAAAAAAACAATGCATTGCGTGCTTCGCACGCCATTCCGCATATTGGGATTATCTTCAATATACAATGCAATGCGTGCTTCGCACGCCATTCCGAGTATTGGGAGAATCTTTAACCCACAAAACATTGCGTGCTTCGCACGCCAACCCCCGTATTATGAGTATCTTCAATACACAATGCATTGCGTGCTTCGCACCCTAACCCCACGGTAGGATCCACCACATGGCTTTGAACCATCTATGGTATTTTACGTTTTGATCGATTTTGGGAGAACAAAGCGAGCTATAAAATCGCGTAAAAAAGCAAAATGTGCAGAATAAGATTCTACATTTATATTTGTAGAAAAAACTCAAAAGAAAATTCATTCTCATAGGAAAAACCTCAAAAAATAGTTACTTCCGGTCAAAAGACGGGCTTCCAATTTTTAACTTCCCGCTACCAATAAAGGGAAGTTATTGATTTCGGTCCGATTTTCGAAAGTCGAGTTTTCATTAAATCTCCACGTTTTGAGGTCCCAGGAAGCCATTCTGACTATTCCCGCCGAGGTGTCCGACCGTGTGTGTGTGGTGTGTGTGTGTGTGCGTGTGTGTGGGGGTGTGTGTGTGTGTGTGTGTGTGTGTGTGTGTGTGTGTGTGTGGATGTATGTGTGTAAATAAATTTTTGTCGTACAGTTTCTCAAAAACAAATCAACCGATTGAATTATACGACATGCCATTCGAAAGGGTGTATCAAAACTTAGATCTGATTAGATTTGAGAGTTAATCCATCGAGCCAATCCGAAGAAATTTAAAAAAATAACCTAAATTTTTTTGGAATTTTTATGTTTTTTAAAAATAACTTTAAAGCGTGCGAAAGAATCATAATACAACCATGTATACATTTTTTGTGCTTAAAAAACTGCGTCGACTGCTTTTTTGAAAATGAAAATCGGACGACGCATTCAAAAGTTATTGTTGTTTAAAAATTCACAAATTTTTGTTTTTTGGTATTTTTTGGTATTTTTTTAACATATCTTCCAGATTTCTCAACCAATCAATATAAACCTGTACATTTTCTTTTTGTGCTTTAAAAACTGCGTAGAATGCGTTTTTAAAAATGAAAATCGAACGACGCATTCAAAAGTTATCGTTGATTAAAAATTCACAAATTTTCGTTTTTTGGTATTTTAACAAATAAACTCATTTTTAAGCGTTTAAAATTCAAACTAAGCGGGAAGTTCTATGGTTGGCCTGCACGGTCAACCAATTACCAGATTTTTTTTTATGGCTAACGAACTCGTCCGGGCGACGTAGACAACCAACATGTGTACCAAATTTGAACCAAATCGGACTTAAAATGCGGCCGCTAAAGTGCGAACACATATATCTTATATATAATACATATATATATATATATATGATTTTTAATTACACCCCAAAACGTGTTCTTTGGACCATGATCGGTGCTCAATTGCTACTCCCGACCCTGGGTCTTACCACAAGGGCCACTGCAATAGTTAATTTTTCATATCGAAATTCGCTAATAAGACAAAGTACATGCTTGCTAACTAGAAACAGGTCCAAAGCAGATAAAATGTGATTGATGAGAGTGTAAAAGTCATAGAGAGGGCAATAAGTTTAAATTGTATAAGTTTGTGATGAGAGTGTGTGTGTGCATAGTTAAAAGTCAGTGAAGGTTAAGTTGTTAGTATTGACAATAGGTTGGCACACAAATTATTAGTAAGGGAATATGTTTCGTACAAATTTGAAATACATCCTACCGTTCTTATTAATAGCTTGCTGTCTCTTATATCCAAATGTGACCTGTAGAACACTTGTTTTGTGAGTCAGTTTAGTTTAAAGAGTTACTGTCACGCGAAAACTGCTAAAAGGCTTAAAGCACCACTTAAAAAAGCTGATTCTGGAAGATTTGAGGTTAGAGGATTTGAGGTTCTTAAACCTGAGTTTAAATATACTTGAGATGATATTCTGTTTGAATTAAAATGTGACTACCTTTGGAGCAAATCCAAAACAAAGATTTATACAGTAGTAATACCAGACAAGCAAGTAATTACAGTGTTAGACAGCACAGACTGAATGTATACAGCAAACTGAAATCCCAAACTTGTGCTAGACTGATCAATAAGTTCCCACAGAGCACTATACCCCTTAAGGCTTTTTTGTCTTTTAGAAAAGGCCTTAGCATGTCTAAATTTGTGTATTCTATGAAAAGGTGCCGGTCTTGACATAGTTCGTGAGATCTACTCCTTACGTAAAAGCCCATTTTTAATTATTGGTTATTTTATAATAAGTCCACTTGCATTTCAAAAGTTTAAATTTTAATGCTGAACTTAAACGTCTTATCTGTATATATCTTTTTTTTTAAATTTGTGTGTTTTTGCAATGTTAACTTCTTGTTGTGAACAAGACAAAGCCTACGCGTGTATAGTATCTCAGAATAAAATAGAATAATTATTCCTAGAACTCCTTGCATACATGTGTATATCAAACATTTATTGTTTATGGTGTAATCCAATATTTTAGAACCCTTGTCGAATTCAAGGAGGGATGTTTACTTTCCATTATAAACAGAGGTCAGCGTAACAAAAAAAAAAAAAAAACAAATATAAGCTGATAACGGTCCAACCTCTTCACAGATATAAAGACAACAGTCAGAAGACAAAACACAGATTGAACTGTTCTCTTACCACAGCAAACTCCATTTATTAGAGTATACAGAAAACAATTACTTATAAAAACAATATTTTACCAGCGATATTTTTCAGAAGATATCTGACCAGAACGTCCAATTAGTGAACATTTCAAATTGAATATGCTTCAAACTATAAATCAGCATTTGATTTAGAGTCACTGGTATGGATATTAATTTTAATAAAACTTGACAGTGTGCTCAGTTTCATGTAGTTCTGAAAATATTAAGATAGATTTGCTTTCATTCCAAATTGGATCTCACACTTTGTTAATAGTCATATTTTAAAACTAGAGGGCACCGCCCCCTGCTCGCTTCGCTCGCCAACCACCGCGGTGACTCGCGTCGAAGCAAATGCAAACAGGTTATTTTATATAAATAGGCCCTACTATTAAATTCTAATATGTTTTATTTATTTTTAATTAGGATTTAACTAATGGTTTCTTATTTTAAAATTCTTAATTTCTTAAGGGTTTATTCTCTAGGTCGAAGGAAAGTGTAACAAGGGGTTGTTGCTACATTTTCACCCCTTAGCAGCACGCGACAAAATGTCAATCTAGTGATACTTGTTTTATGTATGTTGTAAGAAATAAATGTAAGAATTTTCATCTCACTAACTTTGAGGAAAGTAAACAACTAATATTTATTGTTTTAGGGTTTGTTCAACCCTTAAATCAAAATTAATTTTAGCCTATGTTAATCAGGGATAGTGAAGCTTTTTATTAGTAAAACTATTTTTTCAATCGATTCTGTAGTTCCAGAGATTACCCTCTACATACAAACAAACAAATTTTACCTCTTTATAATATTAGAATAGATTTGCAATAATAATAAAGGAAATAGAGTACTAACAAAACAAATTTATTAAGAATGATTCTTCTAAAACTGAAACATATATGTGAAATTCTTTAAAACACTCTTAAAAGAAATACGAGCGAACCTCTTAAAAATGCCATTAAATAATGTTGTACCTCTTGCTTTTAATAATTTTAATGTAATTATTTTAATATAATTTTCCGTTTTAAAGCAAGGAATTTGAAGTCTGGAACTTTAAACAGAACTTCCCTAAGTTTATAATATGTGTATAATGTTCGAATTTAACAAGCTATCAACTGTTTTACCTGATGATCCACCAACAGATTTCATCTATGAACTTTAAAACATAATACAATTTAAAAAATAAAGTTAAAGTAGTTGTAGTTGCGTATTAATTCACTGTTTTTAATAGAAGATATAATTTAATGCATAGAACAGAATATTTACATAAATATAATAGTTAACAGCGTAAAGGAGTAACGTCATTTTATATGTATGTAATCCAGGAAGAAAGCGGTAATTAATTAACAAAATGAATGTAATGCAATTTTTTCAAATTTCTAACCAAGTCTTTTCTAAAGAGAACCGGGTTCAGGTTGCAATATTTCAATCGACCTTTTATACTCGCATCCAACCTGGGTTTAAGCGTTGGTTTATACAAAGAACATCTGAGCCTCGACATTACGTCTCATTTGTTGCGAGTTTTCCTTAGCTTAGACTTTACTAACTTGTCTTATTAAATACTTTCTCTATAAAAGAACAGTACACCGGTAGGTTTATGCCACGTGTATAACGCTGTTTTGGCTGTCATTTAAAATCAAAACTTGTTTTTACCTTTAATTAGCTCTTATCGTCTGGTAAAAACTTAATCTATCAAAGAATCAAAACTCATGCACTTGCACCAACCCCAAACTTTAATATTGCAGAGTTCAATGAAAGAGTGAATTAATTGTACTTATTATTTCTGAGGAAATACTGAAACAATATAGCATTTAATTGTATCGAGATGAATGAACTACTATTGTTATTATAATATTATAACGAGTTATTCTAAATTATTAATACAGGAATACGTTTAATTTTGTTTCAATGACAAAATCGTCATCCTCAAGGACATTTGAGATACGATTAAATTATAGCTCAAATTAAATTATAGCTTTAAGTATAACGTATAGTTATGAAAATTAAACTTATTTTTGTGAGAATTGTATTCTGTGATTTTATATCTAGAAATAATTTTTCTCATGATACAAGCTCGATTTTATACGAGATTAAGACATGAATAGGCAAAATTGTGGAAATACATTGATAAGTTTATAACGGGTGAAAATAGGAAAATCAATGTCTAAAAACTTTTCTAGGATATCGAAATTTTGGTGGTAGATAAAAAATGTTTAGTAAAAAAAAAACATTGAGTGACATCTCTTTTTGAAGAGAAACAGCGAAACCCCGAGCTCTCTATCTCAACCAAATACAAAATGGCACCTTATTTGAAGTAATGCCATAAAGGAAAAGTACGTTTAGGAAAAACATTCTCATTCTTAGAAAGAACAGCCAATCACGTTTCATCCGAATCTTAACCTGTTCCAACGAACTAGGCTGTCCAATCTTAACAGTGTTTAGAATGTATAGTATCAAATCATTAGTTTCCAAGTAATGATGTAATGTGGACAAGTTCTCTAGTGCAATGTGAGTAGGCCGTCAAAAAAGGTTCACTTCAGATGAAACCCACGGAAGACTTCTTCAGAAGTTCTGTAATTAAGAAAAACAGCCTTTGCGGAACAACTTTGAAAATCAGTAAAATCTCTTTGTAAGTTTAAATAATTCGACCACGCAGCTGAACCGCTGACGTGAGTTGAGCAAATTTCCAAAATAAGTTTATAGGCCTATGTTTTAGGGTTTCAACCAACAATTTAGGAAATAGGTCTATTAACGACGGTGCTGAATAGCTGCAAAATGGTTCGCACGCCATTCCGCATATTGGGAGTCTCTTCAATACACAAAGCATTGCGTGCTTCGCACGCCAACCCCCATATTGTGAGTAAATTTCAACACACAAAGCATATAGTGCTTCGCACGCCAACCCTACGGTAGAATCCACCACATGGCTTTGAATCGGGTACTTCTATGGTGTTTTACGTTTTGATCGATTTTGGGGGAACCAAGCGAGCTATAAGGTCGTGTAAAAAAACAAAATGTCCAGAATAACATCCTGCATTTATATTTGTAGAAAAAACTAAAAATCAACTCGTAGCAAAAATCTCAAAAAATACTTACTTCCGGTCAAAAAAAGAGCTTCCGATTGTTGGATTTTTTTGGATAACGAACTCGCCCGAGCGACGTAGACAACCAACACGTGCACCAAATTTGAACCATATCGGACTTAAAATGCGGCCGCTAGAGTGCGAACACATATTTACATATATGACTTTTAATGTCACCCCAAAACGTGTTCTGGGGACCATGATCGGTGCTCATTTGCTACTCCCGACCTTGGGTCTTACCATAAGGGCCACTGCAATAGCTCATTTTTCCTATGGCAATTCGCTTATAATGGAGAGCATATAGGTCATGTGTGCGATAAAAACTAAAGGTTTCATCTACCTGTTGTTTTGTAAGTTTAACTAAAAATAGAACATTATTAAAACTGTTACAATTTCAGAACTGTTTATTTTAGCTGTATTACCGATTAATCGCACGCTTGTAGTTCCTTTTTACTCCAGTATCTGTTGATACCAATTTCCGGCATTTTTCAAACCAGCGTGGCGCTGCTTGCTTGAGTGATCACAATTCCATTTCCTTCGCATACATATTTATACGGTAAAAAGACGAAGTGATTCGCGTAAGATGATCCATTTATTCTGGTCCGTTGATGTGTAAATTCTTTTCACCAATCACTGGGTACAATTTATTCTGCGCTATTTGTTTGTTCGGTAAAATGAAGGCTCATTTGTGGAGGTAATAAGAGACAGGTGATGTATAATTGTGTGTACGAGGGGGTTTAAAGTGCATAGGCTACATTATAATATAAAATAAGGGGAAATGTTTGCACACTATTCAATTAGTTTTTAATAGTTTTAGCCTTCGAGTGTTTATTGGTCGGTTACACGGTAATTTCCTTGGCATAGTCCACGATAAAATAGAATATTACGTAAACTAGGGGAGACCCCTGCGTGCTCCTCACGCCAACCCCCGATATGATAGAACCCTCTAAAAAGATATGTTACCGTATGTTTTATTTATAATAAAGGTGTAGGATTAATAATAACCTCAAAACTAAGATGATAAATAATGTTAAATGTTCAAATCTAATTATTTCATATATTTTATAACAACAGTTATAATAAAAGTAAACGAACCATTAAGGCTCAACACGTAATCAAAACCCTTACCAAAATGTTACTATTAATTACCGTATATTATCAATAAATAGGCCTACTATAATATATCTTATTTATTTTTAATTGGGATGTACCATAGTTTTTTATTATTTTTAAATTCATTAAAGCAAGTTTTTATTGGATGTGTGTGTTGAAACATGTGTTGGTTGAGCCTAGGCCTAACTTAAAATATTATTGCTGGACATCCGAATCAACTGTTTTATCTGTTATTTTAATCAATTGGTTGCTATGGTAATGAATGTAAATACATTCAAGAAGTTGTTTTTTCAGTCTAGGCCTAACCTAAAATTATGTTTAATTTATTTTACCTGCCTTAACGGCAACATGCACACATGATCTATGTTTTTGTGCACATCATTGAATGATATAAGTTTCATCTTTCAATTGATGTTTTTTAGCGTCCAACTTGATCCTGTGAATTTGTTCGTTGAAATATACTGGCCACTAATGATTTTCTCTAAGCCAGCTGATTCCTTTTGCTACTATTGTTTGTTCTTTGATCACAATCACGTGTTTTAATAATCAGCTTGATAGGAAAACTTAAATTGATGATAAAATACGTTTAAAAAGTTCTTTTATTACATTCTAAATAATATTATTTAAAAAATGTAAGCAAATTGTGCAAATATAGAATGATTGATCTTTCATTTAAAACAAACCGCGTGTAAAACGGTTCAGTGGAAACCTCAAGTGAACTCTTCAAAGAAGTGAAAAGTTGACATTTTAACCCATGTTAAATCTCCATAAGAAAAGTTTATTTTCCATTTTTTTACCCAATTAACATGAATATTTTCCAAATACAAATAAAACCTGCACATATAGAACCTCTAAACTTTGTTTTGGTACAACCCGTATGTAAATATGTCCAGTAGAACGGTCAGGCTCGCTGTCATAAGCTTTAAATTTTTTCCCTGTGTTAAATCTCCATAAGAAAAGTTTATTTTCCAAATTTGACCCAATTAACACAAATATTTTCAAAATTAAAACAAACCCTGCACATATAGGACAGCTAACCTTTGTTTTGGTACAACCCCTATGTAAATCGGTCCAGTGGAACGGTCAGGGTCGCTGACATTAGTTTTGCAAAAGTTTTTTAAGTATATAAGATTAAATATCAACTCTTATTGTTAATCAATCACCCTTATATTGTTAACTGAACCTTCCTAACTGGTGAATAAAAAGTAATATTTGTTATTGGACCATTTAATTTTAAGAAGGGTTTTATGAATACAATGATTTTTTCTTCCTTGGATGATTGTTACTTGGATTACAAATTAATCTAATCTTTGGGTTTGATTCATGCCTCCTCCAACTGCGCAATCGCAACGCAACAAAGTCGGGGCTAATTGGGTGTTAAGTTGTTTTAATTTTGAATAATGTCTGAAGCAGATGTGGATTTCTGTAATATATTATATAAAAATACGTAAATAGTGTAAAATTACGTAAACTGTGATAAAAGTACTTTAATAAGGAAACGAAATTAGATACAACTTAAAAATACTGCGCCGATCAGTTTTTGTTGATGAAAAATATGTTGTTAAATGAATAGCTTAAGAAATTGAGTAAACTTGGGACAAGTCGGGGTTTTTACTTTATACGTTCATTGCTATGCAACTTTTTGTATTTCCTGTGCTAGGAGCTGACCTTCTTTTTTGATATTTATAGCCTAAATGAGTAGACATTACTTTATTTTTTGTTTTTCAAACCTTTCTACGTAATAGTCACTAATATTTTATAGGACAGAGTTTTTTTTTAATTATTGTAACGGTCTGTGGTTAATAAAGTGATCACTTAACATAAGTGATGATGGAATAGAGTTCCGAAACGCGTCGTGTTCAAGTAAGTGAATTACTTTAAACAAATAATAAAGTCACACAGACGGAAAAAATCATTCTTTTTATTTTTACTTAACGTAAGGTCTTAAATCGCTTAGACAAAAACCAACCCTATAGTCGTGGGCTGATAGCTTCAGCCCATAGCAATCCGTGGAATTTTTTGTAGGCTTATCTACTCCACGAGTTGCCAGAAGTGAGAAAACAAACAAAAAAGTGGTCAGATAAGTGACTACTGCTCGTCTAGTCACACTGATTTTACCATTTTGTGTCAGACCTCACATGAAGAGTGTTTTATACCAATTTAGGTTCATGATTTATTACTTATTAAAACTTTATTATATACATTTCATTGAATAATAATAGATAGTTTTCTTTACTTATCAAATCAGAATATCTAGTTTTAGTTTAGTAAACATGACTTTATGTCTCTAACCCAAAACTTTTACAAGTTTTGATAGCCTGCAATAAAAAAAACATATTTTTTGAAGCATAAAACTTTTCTACCTGGTGCTAGCATGTGAGCAGTCATTACAAAAGTTTAGTTATCAGTCAACTGTCGGCAAAGATAATATTTGGAGGTTACTAAAAGAAGTCACTATTCAGCAATTGAAAAAATATGGTTCCACTTATATCAGTGAATATGGTAACCTCCAATTTGGAAGTTATTTGTTTTATTATTGTTAGTAGTAATTTGTACATCGAAACTGCAATGTTGGGACATAAGTGATCTTCTGTTTTTTGTTTTTTTTTCAGTATGGAGAATAATAACGAAAGGTCTCCTCCCAGGCAAAGTAGCGAGGTCGATGATAGATACCTGATGACAGTTACCGGCAGTATTCCTATGGCAGAATATTTGGAAGATAGAGGTGACAGTGATGCTGACTACCGTTCAAATATTTCTTTATATTCACGCAGGCCTATTCTTCCGACTAGGTCTTCTATATCGTTGAGTACTCTGATCCATTCTGAAGAATCTGAATTTCAACACCTTCCATCTACATTTGACCAAACAATTATTGCAACGTCTTCTGAGCTAGGCAAATAGCATGAGTCATTAATAAAAGACATTTTGAATAGTGATGATGGTTTATTTACTAGGTCCTATAGTTATGCACCACAATATGATATACCTGATCATTTTAAAGATATTTTTGAATATGTCAGCTCTTCCGAGAAATCTACAACACATGCTGAAGAAGAATGTGCGTATACGGAAAAAGAAGGGAGCCGTAACGATCTAATCCTGCACATAGTAATAACTTAGACAAGCCTAGTAGATTTGATTCATTTAAGTTTTATCAGTATTTTGTAGCTCGTAGTTTTAAGGATAGCCTACAACTATTTATTTTTTCATATTGTGTTCACCAATGTTGTTCCTTTTGTTTTTATTTTAGTATGTTCACTTTTATTAAAAATAAGTATTTTATGACTACCAGATTTAATGCCAAATGGTCTTCTTCCAATGTAACTCGTAGTTTTGTTTATTTTCTAACTCGTAGTTTTATGTGTACAATAACCTTTCTAAAGGCACAAGGTTTAATTGTGATTTATTTTTCCATATTGAGTTTACCAAAGTTGTTCCTATTGTTTTTTACTGTAGCATGTTCACTAATAGTAAAAATAATTGAAATATAAATTAATTTTAAAGTGTATTATTTACAAAATCATAAAGTGGTTAATAAACTAACCACCTCTTACATGTGGAGTTTAAGCACTCTGGTTAGTTTATTGACCACCACGTATTACCAAAACGGGCAGTGATAAAACATATTTAAAAAGCTATTTATGTTCATTTTGTATAGTTAATTCAACTCATATAATGTAAATTTGAAACTAAACAAAAAATGTCTTGCCCACGCAGGACAAAATCACGTTGGTCAATTAACTAACCAGTAACCTATAAAGGGTTAAAGCGGACCACATGTGCGTTCATAGCAGATAGGCATGAAATCGGCGTGCGAAGCACGCAATGCTCGTGCATTTAAAATTCTCCCAATACGGGGATTGGCGTGCGAAGCACGCAATGCATTTTGTATTGAAAATACTCCCAATATGCGGTTTGGAGTGCGAAGCACTGTGCGTCGGCCGCTTCTCATAGTGTTCAGAGTCAAGCTCAAATGCGCGTCCTTAGCAGTGAACTTGTTAAAACAGCACAAACATGGTAATAACTTAAAAACTGCATCGATTTCAGAAAGATTTCGAACCTATATAAAACTCATCTCAACAAGCAACTTATATGTTGGCCTATAGCGTTATTATAACTTATTAAATCCAAGAAAAATTAATCTTAGTTATTTGAATAAGACATTTCATATTATTTAATATCCTAAATCTTAGGTTGTGATTAGTACTTCACCCTAAACAAATTAAATTATGTGTGCGAAAGAAGCATACGGTTAGCGTATAAAGCAAGCACAAGTCTTCCTAGTGTGAAAGGTGTTCTACTAAATACATTAATTAATTAGTAACTGTATAGTTGACCGAGCGT